>QMFG01003813.1:0-13615 GCA_003314545.1 Ramaria sp. MG151
AAGGTATGCCGAATAGAAACCGACACCGAATTGGCCGATCATAGAAACATCGGCACCAGAGTTCAGAGCCTCCATGAATGCCTATAGGGACATAAATAATGTGAAACAGGAAATGACTGTTCGTACAGACCTTTGTGCCCGACTTGGCGATTGTACCTAGGTTGTTGACAAGGTCGGCCTTGGTCATGCCAATACCAGTGTCCCGGATGATGAGGAGTTTCTCCTCCTTGTGGGGGATGATACGAACGTACAGCTCTTTTTCAGTGTCAAGTACGGAGGGGTCGGTGAGTGAAGCATAACGGATTTTGTCCATGGCATCCGAAGCATTCGAGATGAGTTCACGAAGGAAGATTTCCTTGTTGGAATAGAATGTGTCTAGAGCGAGATGAGTTATGTCATAGCATACAATGGAGGAAATATATACTGATGATCAAGTCGAGGAGCTGGCTAATTTCAGCCTGGAATCCGAAGCTTTCTGACATTTTTAGGGTGTGGAGACTGGATATGTGTCAGTGGACAAGAGGGGAAGAGAAAGCAAAAGAACATACGGTGTACGTCAAGTGAATCGGTGGCGAGTGGGACAAAGTTGGAAAAGAGAGTGGCAGAGCACGCGTGTTTTTATATGTGATACTTTTTCGTTTCCAGCACTTTCTAAGTAGGCGCTGGCACCTTAAACACTTTGTCCTTCTAGAACCTTCGAGAACTTTCTTCTGCGCGCAGACTTCTCGTACTCGACGACACTGGGGCCTGTTACACGTTCCCATGCATCAGGCTGGGGTATACAACCGTGTGTGCTGAGCTACCATGGATCAGATGCAATACTGGAAACTTGACGCGTCAAATAGCATACTGAGATGTGGTCACGTGACCTCATGTCAAGCCAAGATCCTCCTCCTTTGCCTGCATACGAGGCTCGCGTCAGCTCTCTTCCTACAACGCTATCTGAATCGCCGGAGTTGCCACCACAAACCAATGGCCTTCTTTTTTCCCCACAACCCGCACCATCCTTGACGACCTCACTCGTCGCTGCGGGCAACATAGACACAACTTCCTTTTACGGTGGCGGTGGCGTCCGAATACCACTCAGCGCCACAGAGAAGGCACGCGAAGACCTGCGCAGTCTCTCCCATCTCGCTTCATTTGGTGTTCAAGTTTGGGTCCGTGGTTTCGACGAGTAAGCACCGTATTTTTTTTCCATGGGGCTTTCGTTGTGAACAGCTGTACATCATTCCCTAGGGAATATCGATGGGATCCATGTGCATGCTTCAAGGCAGCCGCTGCCCAGCTCGATATACTTCTCCCCCTTCTCTCCCCACCAAATGGACAATTACCACCCACAACGGCGCTCCGTACTGTTCTGATACGGCTCCCTGATCTTCCCTCCGCCGATTTAAACCATTCTGCTGTGCTCGAAGGACGCGAGGAGATTTCGCGAGCATTAGGTACATGGCTCATGAAGCCCACGGTAGAACCAACATCCATATGGTCTTTCGCGGATGTGCTCGTACGTCGCGTACGTAACGAGGGCTTCGTCGTCGTCGAAGAGTGGTGGGAGTTCAACGGAGGTTTCGTGCAACTCGTACTCAGATGCTAAGCACCAAGCAATACAAACAGTAGTAGCTCTCAGCGTGCAAGTGCATTCTTTATTTATTCATCATAACGTAGGTTAGTTATCTGCATTACCTCCACATCACATGCATATATCATAGATCGTTGCAACCCCCCAAAAGCATACTGATCATATTGATCATATTGCGGGATTAAATGGGCTGATGCCAGACGTTAAGCACGTCAAGCAGGGCATCAGGTGACGTAGCTTCCACCTAACTGCAAGGAAGGTGCGGATCAGCCCTGAATTGACAAATAACTACCGATGCACTTGAGTAGTGAGTAGTCAAACATCCAGAGCGTAGACTTTATGATGCTTCAACTAGGACACAACACAGAGAGAAAGCGCAGCTAAGAATCCTCTTCGACACTAGACGTGGTCATAGAGTAGCGAGTGGGGTAACGATGCGGGTAAGCTTCCCCTACAGCCCCTCCCACCAATGTTGAATTAGCCCTCTGCTTCCTAACTTGCACAGCGCCTCCTTCGACATATGAGATCATGGCAGCCAGCTTTATGTCCGAGAACTTGAGCTCGCTGATTCTCTTCCTGAGTTGCTCGGCCCTCATCTCGAGCCTGGTGTGAAGAGCAGTAATCCTGGTCCTGTCCGCAGCAGCCTTTCGATAGTCTCCAAGAATAAGAGCTGTCATGAGATCCTGCTTGCGAAGCCTAGAGACATTCTTCACGACACCAGCTGCGAGGATGAATGCCCTCAGTTCGGTCTCGGTGGTGGCTGCGATGTCGGCAACGATACGACGATACTGTCCGACCCCGATGCAGAACGCCTCATTGACAGGCTTCGTCTTGAGCACAGCACGAGCATGGGCATTATCAAGGTAAAAAAGGAGTATCCTGGCAGGGAGAATGTCGACGCGAGATGGAAACGTGATGTGGTCGCTACAAGTACCGGGAAGTGTAGGTCTCTGAGTTTCATACAACAGATATAGACTCACGGAATAGGTTTGGAAAGGCCCAGAAACAGACTGTGCACGAGGGCTTCGTTAAATTTCTGGGGAAAAGCAAGTGTATTGGATCGCGCGTTGGACTGAGTGTTGGTCGAGGTGCGACGGTTGGAAGAGCGTTCGATGGCACTGATGGTGCGTAGAGACAGTGTGACGACGTAAAACATCGTTTCCGTAAAGGGGTACGTGATTAGAACAAAGTAGGGTAATGGTCAGGAAAAGGAAGATAGATGTGACGACCCGTGACGACATGCGGCTTTCGAGTCTGATAGCACGAATTTGGGTTTAAGACTTCTCCTACGAACTAATACTTGTGATCACCTGGTATCAGTTATGTTGACTATAGTCTGCTGGAGGTCGAAGCGAACTCACCGCCACCTTTGAAGCCAGGCGCGGCTTCAAGCTCCAACTTTCGGTGATATAAATCTAAAGCTATGGCTAGAGCCGGCAGAGTATGTAGCTTACTCCCTGACAAAATAGGATAAATGGCCTAAGGCTCTAAGGTACCATACATACGGGCTATTTTGTTAGTTTATGTAGTGTTGTGGACACTTTGGTCATGTAGGCACTACTTGTATCTATGTGGTTTGCCTTATATACATCCATCATATGTGTCTGTGTCTGTGTATGAGTCTGAGGCTTTCTGAGCCTTCCATTCTTTTTGCTATAACATCCAACATATTTACCAACTAATCAAAACTGCTAATGTGGTCAACAATGAAAGCAAGACAAAACTTGCAATTATTATCAATTGGGATGTCAATCTAGGCATAATAGTAGTACCAGCAAAAAAGGATTTATTTTGTCTTTTCGCAAAATTTGATCATCAGATTGAAATGGAGCTTCAAATTCAAGTCTCCTCCAAACAGACATCAATAACCATTCCTACATATTTCATGGCGAGCATGGACAACAATGCCTACAAAAAAGCGCTGCGTAAACATCTTAAAACTAAACGTCCGCCCTTAGATCATGAATGGACGCCATTCCGCGCCGCTGAAAAGCGATACAAAGCGAGGTTTCCTCCACCAGACTTGGGCGATGTCCTGGATTTGTCCCACATTGAAGCAGGCAAAAAATGTGAGATCATTTTTACAGAGCCGAAAGGAAATGCACATGCTATCCCTACGAGACCAATCCAGCTTCGAAGCGAAGGGTCGAAAAGAGGTGGGGCGTACACAGTTCCTCGAATTCCAGGTACAGAGATTTTGTAACCACCCTGCGCCTCGCCTAATATCTTGTCAAGGTCTTGTCATTCTTCCGAACTACCTAACCCACGATGAGCAGCGATCTTTGGTACGCTGGAGTTTGTGTGATCAGGCACGAGCACCGAATGACACCAACTTGGATATCCACTATTATCTCCCCGAAGAGGGGTTATGGAATACTCATGTTTCAGGATATTATGAAAGCAAAACTTCGGACAACCAATTGTCAAATAAATACATTATTGAGCCCAAGCGGCCAACAGGGCCTGAGCCCCCAGACTACCCTCCTGAAGGTCCACGGCCACTTATAGACAATACTCCTGTTGAAACTTCCAATTTCGACACAATATATACTCAACCCAAGCCTCCTCCTTCACCTTCCTCCCACCTTCCGGCTATACATGCTTCCAAACTTCTCTTGAAGCTTCGATGGGCTAATATTGGTTATTTCTACCACTGGGGCACGAAGAGTTATGATTTCACCAAGCCAAGAGCAGAGTATCCGCGGGAACTGAGGAAGGTTTGCAAGGATGTTGTGGCCTCAATCGACTGGCACCAGGTCTGGGGCGACTCCACTAATGAAGCCTGGGGAGAAGAAGCCCCAGACTGGGAGAAATGGCCAGAGACATATGGTATCCTTGTTCCCTCTTTTATGATACTTATATTCACAATCAATTCCTCGCAGAGCCTGATGCCGGAATTATAAATTTCTACCAACCAAAGGTGACCCTTGTGACTTTCGATCTTTGTCGATGTCTTATAACGTCTATCAGGATACGCTTTGCGGCCACGTCGACAGATCTGAAATCTGCGCTACTTCCCCTCTGGTCTCTATATCGTATGTGTCAGTGTTGTCTTCCGCTCACGGCTCATGGGATTGTCTAGTTTGGGGAACGCGGCAATATTCCTGATCGGAGGGCCCACACGTTCGATCCAGCCTATTTCCATCCTATTGCGCTCTGGAGATATAATTGTCATGTCTGGTCCTGGCTGTCGACGAGCATACCACGGTAAGAGGCATCTTTTTAGCGTCAAATTGCCACCAAACCCTCGCTTCTCATCACTATCAAGGTGTCCCTCGAATATTAGAGAACACACTTCCTATACATCTCCGACCTATGGGGAACAACGACGACTGGGAACCATTTGCGGAATATCTTCGGACAACACGAATAAACGTCAATGTGCGGCAGGTCTTTCCCCCAGGGTTTGATCCCTCTGCACGGCCTAGAAATGTGTAGGATGGACATGACATCCCATGCAATGATGGGGTGATACTGACAGGTGGGGAAGAATTCGAAGAAGGGTGGTTTAGAGTGCAATTGCATCTGAAGAGTACCCTTAGGGGACAATACCTCCATATTTTGGTGGGAACACTATTCTTGAACTGAACATCATGACAGCGGGAATAAGGCTGGTATTGATGACCATTCTGCCCTTCCTATGGCCTACTCCTTGACTGACTGTCCTAGGAGCAAGCCTTATATTATTTACCCATTAGGGAACCTATATTATATATTTGCGATACCTGTTACACCCCATGCTTGTATGGAGTGCAAATCATTCAATATGTAATCTGTGGGAAGCTATGACAGATAGCTCAGTCAAAATGTAGAAACATGACTAAGGGGATTGTGACCTAACCACCAAAGTATATATACTAAAAGTAGTTGGATGTGGAGTGGAGCGGAGCAATAGAAAACTTGGTATGTGAGTGAGACAGGTGTGGTATGGAATGAAGAGAACTTTGATTAGGGGATGCGAATGTGTCAGCATGTGTGATGGTAAGCAACTGTAGACTCCAACATAATCTTTCGCCAGATTTGCAGGTAAACTGGTGTCATCGCAGATATAAAGGAGTCACAAATGCGAGAAATCAGAGGCAAAGTGAGCTTTGCGTGGTTTCTGCAGAGGAAGCACGCTTAAGCGTTCAAAGGGGGATGGCGATCGGATGTCTTCGTCCTGAGTCCATCCTCAAGTCCATGTCAAACCATCGAGAACACGGGATCAGCTACAAATTGTCCGCGAGACCAAGATGAGAAGAATCCCAGCCTTGAATAGATGTAGATTTCCCGCACTTGCGGTTTAAACCGGGACCAGCTCGCGGTCGCTCGGGACCCCAGCTCCTCTTGACTATGCTTACGACGGTTATCGGTAGGCTACAACCGCCGCCATCGTCCGTCATCAAGAGAAAGCTGAAGACGACTGGTAATCCAGTCGGTCGAACGGCCTCTGCAATTTTTAAAGCTACCACAGCCGTCTCTCCTGACTTTTCCGAGTCAGAACTCTTCTTTATGAAGTGCGACTTGCCTCGAATGATCAAATGCTGGCGAAGCGAACAGAACGAGTGTTCCTCCATAAAAGGCCCAGATATTTCTCTGCTTGTCTCGTCATTTACGAACCCACTGTTCAACGACTGTTGCGAGGATGATGAGATCTTTTATTCTCGCTCTGCTCTCGCTAGGGCTTAGTGTATTGGGTCAAGGTGTCTTCTGCACAGTCCTTCCTCTCCTTGATACCCAATTTGGTGCCGCTAACTTCTTCAAGCCCTGGTTTCGGCGCCGCCAAGAGCCTTATAACCTCCGATTGTCCCCCCCCTAGTCCATCCATTGTCGTTTTCCCGTATATACTGCAATTATTTTTCCCACAAGTCTTTCGTTCTGACCCTTGATATAGTCAGGACTTCTGAACAACAAATCCAGTCTATTGTCCCTTGTGCTGCAAACGCCAGGTTGTCTGTGTCAGCGTTTCTGGCGGCCACTCCTACACTGCTTATGGCCCGGAAGGCGATATCGTCTTCGATTTGAGCAATCTCAAAGACCTCACAGTCAATCCAGACTGCACTGCCGTTGTACAGACCGAAAATAGGCTAGGTGACATTGCCACGGGGGTATATAATCAAGGACAACGTGCTCTCGCACACGGTTCATGCCCAGATGTCAATTCTTCTTTGTACTTGATCGTACCCCGATTGAATCACTCTAGATTGGATCAGGAGTGCATACTGTTTACGGTAGCTTTGGATGTTTTAGCCGCGTAGGAGAATTGTTGTTGGACCAGGTGGTTTCGGCAGAAGCAGTATTGGCCAATGGAACTCTCGTCACTGCCTCTGACACGTCAAATACTGACCTCTTCTGGGTATGTGAAGATAGAGTATTTCTGTACAGTTGCTTATCTATATTCTCTCTAGGCAATTCGAGGAGGTGGCCCTTCTTTCGGCCTTGTAACCGCTTGGACCTACCAGACTGTTCCAGCTCCTCCTATCACCATAAATCATCAGATTAAGTTCGACTTTTTGTCACAAAGTGAGGTGGTCTCTGCGTACCTGGAGTGGCAACATTTCGCGACCACGGCTCCCAACGAGCTGGCTAGCTGCTGTACTCGGAATATCCAGCGGAACTGTCTCTCTAATATTTTTTGGCAATTACTATGGATTGGAGTCTCAGTTCTTGTCCGTCGTAAGACCATTGATGAACTAATAACGCCAAACTATCGTCGCAAGCATTGGGTTGGATTGCTGGACTAGAGGCTCTCGCTGGTGACGACGGGACGCTGAGCACAACGCAGCCTGATATAGTGCATGACTGTCTCAGGTTACTTAATGATATGCTGACTTCGAGGACAACATGTCACCTTCTTCGCAAAAGTGAGATATCATTGATTGTATATCAACGGCTGATCTCGAGGCTATCAGAGTCTGATAACAACATGTCCCTCTTCTATGGCTTCTACCTCGTCATGGATTGACTATTTGGCGACATCTGGACCCTTTAGTGATACTAGATGGTTTGTCCAAGTTGATCGTGAGTCTAGACATACCCCTTGCTGTGCTGTATTCCTGATACATTGACAAAGTTTATGATGGAGCGGTCTCGTCAGTCCCTACAGACGCAACAGCATTCGCGCAACGCCGTGCATTCCTCGTGTATCAGCTGTACGCATCGTCAAGCAACAGCCAAACCCCTTACCCGAGAGACGGCATATCTTTTGTTGACGGTATAGTGGCAGCACTTGACCCATTTCCTCGGGGCGCGTACCCTAATTACATGGATCCGACGTTAACTACGACACAATGGCAGACGCTGTACTTCGGGAGCCATGTGCAGAGAGTACAGCAGATCAAGACAACAGTTGATCCGAACGACGCTTTCAGAATTTCCGAGGGATTCTAGCTATATTGCGTTCGTGCGTATTAACCTATATGGGACACTCCATAGTTGCCGCGTAGTCTACGTAATTTCATGTCCCTTGCTGTTAACGATGGTCTCCGAAAATCTGTTATTGGCGACGACCGAAGTTGTGCAATATGCCATCGTCCTGGCGTTCAACTAAGCCTAACTTGGCTTTGCACAATTTGATTTTCGGAAGAAGCTGTCTTGGGTGACGCCCTGGGCTAAGCGGGTGGTGGCGCGCCGCTGACCGTCATGGTGATAAGGAGCGTTTCTTTACCCTCAGACATATTGGAACCGCCTCGTCTCAGTGTTCTACGAGTCTGACCCCCGCTCACTGCCACACGGGTCCTTAGCATGTGTGGCTGGAACATCTTCAACCCGTCCTTACTCGATCAATAACCAGTACTCTTTTCTGGCGCCGCGATGAAATAACGAGATATTGGTCTGGCTGTCCATGATCCATGATCCATACGACCATCGACAGTCTCACGCCTCTACCCGACTGTATAGCATTGCCGCAATGAATGGGACATATGGACATGTGTATATCTGAACTAAGACGCCATCTTGCCTCGATCTGTTTCCTGCTCTATCTGATCTACCTATTGCTGCCTTATTGTATTGCGCTCCTTACCCCGTAAGTTCCAACTGGAACTGAATAACCCCGACTGGGGCCGAACCTGGAATAATAAGCGTGGCGGATTGAGATACTTGCCACCCACCTCCCGCTACATACAATCGATGTCTTCCTTGCTGCTCTATGCCCCAGATTTTCTCTATCCAATCCCCCCAGCCGAAGTGTATTCAAAGCTCTCATTTGTCTCATTGGGATGTTATGGACGTGATCCTCCAGTTTGAGGAAGGAGATAAATGGTACACATCTTCCGTTCGTCCCCCGGCTCCCTACCCACCTGTAGAGTTCCTCCGGTTTCTTGCTATTTCTAGGTCAGCATACATCCCCCTTCTGTGCTCCCCTCACTGACATGTAGCACACACCACCCGCCTAGCTGATATGTGCCAACGTGTTATCTCTACCATCACCCACGGTTGCGGCCATGAGATGCCCCACAACGGAGAGTTCAGAGACGTACTGTCTATACTTCCCCTGTTGATTCGATATAATTTTTGTATTATTTAGGAAGACTGCAATTCTCGGTTCTGCGTTCACTCTATCCTCCACGGAGGCAGTGCCTGCAGCCGAAGCTGCCACGATACTTGTACTCGGCTGTGCGTACTATCCTCTTCCTCTGCATTATTTGAACATTGTTTACCTTTAGCCGATTACCCGCAAGGACTGAGAACGTTGGCTATAGTCCTTCGTACTGTATTCCTTGTGCCACGAACCAGCAACACCAGTAGGCAGCGTGGATGCTGATGCTGATCGTCTATCTAGACCCTCAGTGAAATGAATTGAACATATATGCAAAGTTAATTATGACGGGTTCTGATTTAAATGCGTGCTATATACGGTACGACACAATGAGGCATAGTCACGCGCGCATGATTCGAATTTATGTTGCTGGTGAAGGCGTTCTCGACAACTTGCATGCCGAACAGGAAGGTCAAATTGTCAGTGATGAATGACGGAATGCGTATATACTTAGGCTGTACATCCACGATTGCATGCAACGCCCCCTGCGCTTTATCATTCAGTTCCAAGTTTTGGTGGACACCAGCTCGCCAATGAACGAACTCAACTTTGCTATCAACTGCAAAAGTGATCGAAGCGTGGAGGATGCGTCTCTCCGGCTAGCTCAAACAAGTGCAAGAAAAAAGAGATAAAAACATTGTTGTCGCTGTATTTGAAGCTAATGGACCTTTATTATTCAAGTACAATACCTGCAAAAGACGATGGCTTCCACGAGGACGTCAATGTCTCTGAAATGATGACATAAATTCACATGCCTCACCAAGATGGTTGTAAATTTGACATCATTGCCAGAGTAAGCAGCTAAAAGTGTATATCTAGATTGCAACTAGTAACGGTAACACAACAACATATACATTAAGCCCACCATTTGATACTAATTTTTCGTGCGAATCTTTAATTTGTAAACCTGACCTCGATAACGATTGAGTTGCTCGGAAAGCTCTTTCCACCGGTCTTCCATAAATTTGCGAGGCATCTTTTGAATGGCTTCTGGCGAGAGATAGCCACGGTTCTCCCATTTGGTATACCAAACTATGGAAAAAGACGCAGGTCAATGGCAGATAGAAAGTCATACATGAGTATAGCTACAAACGGATATCGGGCTTGCGGGTGGGTGCCGCGCTCAAGCGAGATCTATTGCCCTTAAGGCAATCACGGAGGGCAAGGGCATTGTAATGCTTGCAGAAAATAGAACCGCCCTTTGCCTCAATTGCACTAATGGCGGATTTCGAAGCACGGGAGGCGATAATGTGCACAGGAGATGTGAGTTGGGATGCCCCATCACCAAGGACTTTTATACCATCATGAGCATCGTGCACACAGCCAGAAAGAAGGAGACCTCGTGCAGTGATAGGGTTTTCACGAGATGAAGAGAGGCGACCCTGGTCGATCCAAGCTTGTAAACGGTCAAGGTTGAGGGGTGCCCAGATTCGAGTATTTCTAGAGATGAATTATGGATGCGCCGCGAAGGCAGCGGCGGGAAACGCACTTGTTGATGAATCCACGTTTAGGAAATCGATTTATAATGCTAGTTTGACCACCCTCGAAGCCAGCTTTTGGCTTACCATTCCCTGACCGAGATTTTTGACCATTGTGGCCTCGTCCAGATGTGCCACCGTATCCTGAGCCTTGGCCACGACCAACACGTTTTGGCTGCGAAAGATGAACATCTAAAAAGAGGATAATAGCAGCAACTTACGTTGAAAGTTGACCTTGGAGCAGGTTTTAGTGTAGTGAGGGTTATACGCGACGGCATTGTTTAAGTGACATGCGTGACATCGACTATAGAACGTGACAGCAGCGCTCATTGTTGATACCGCGCGTTGTACAACGAGCACCGAGTAGATCAGTTTTCATTCCTCCACTCTTTTCTTTTTACTACCGCCACCCCTTATGTCAAGTACGGCCTGGGGTATGAGAAGGGACAGGCCACCCGCTCTCGAAATCAATTCTGGCGACTCTCAGGTAATACTTTTTTCCACGCCCTATACCAGTTTGTTATCGACATTAATGTCATACAAAGTCCCTTGCTCCCCCTCCTCCTCTCACAGACGTTGAACGCGCACCATCTTCCGGTTCGGCTGGTTCATCAGCTCTCGATCCCTACTACTTCTCTGCCAATGATCCAAACCCCACCACTCCAGATCCTAACCCAGAGTATCCACCCGTGACTCCAGCACGAAATCCAGCTGCCATCGACCGACGTGGTCTCGTTGGTGTAGGAGAGTTGGCGACTCCTCGGTGGGCCACTCGTGGGGGCACTGATGCATCGTGGAAGTCCAGTCCACCATCGGATCCAGGCGACGAACCTGATCAGCCGGCTAACGCTCCGGAAGATGGTAGCGATCCGAGCAGTCCTTGGACAATTGAAGCTGTCGATGGTGATGGGGACGAAGTCGAGGTACGCGTGCACTTTTCATCGTGCCAAGCGCTTACTAACGTCATTCAAGCCTCTACTACCGCACCCAGAGCCGTCAGCCCACCACACCCTTCGCACCAAACCTTCTGTGACTGAAGAGAGTGGCGGTGAAGAGATTCTTTATCCTCGCAAACCTATGCCAGACTCGAGGAAGCCCGACTTGACACCACGTGCAGCCGTTTCCCAGGGTCAGCCCGCTGTACAGTCGACGCCTGCCCTTACATCTATGCCAATTCTGGAGCCAACAACTCCACCTGCGTCTGACGCCCCCCCTCCCCCTAGCTCTTATGCTTCTCATCCCAAGGCAAAGAAACGCACATCTGATGAATTCCTTATGGACCATACATCGGGCGTTCTCATATCTAAGTCTGCTTCTTTCAAAGCCGAGACGACCCCGGCCTCTATTAACCTCAATGCTGGGACCACTGTACGAAAGCATCGCAGTCTAGGCGCTTCATCTACTCCTGCAGGTACTCGCCTCAAGGAGCGGCGTCGGGGCGCCGGGAGCGGCACTGTCCTCGACCTTGACGTTCTTCCCACCAAGTCCCAAGCTTCTGGCCCAGGAAATAATGGCAAACATACTCGCCACGCTTCTGCATCTGCATCTGCGTCATCGTCTTCGGACGCTGCAAGTCGACGCGCTCTCAACCACAGCCACGCCGACTTTTCCCATCTGCCTCCTTCGCCTTCCTCTTCCTCTATCCATCATTTTCTTCGTACAAATCCAAACCCTGTTCCCACTGCGATCGCCAATGTCAATGTCAATGCGCCTCCCGGTACCAACCCATCATCCACTGGTGTAACTACTCCCCCAACGCATATGTCACCGTCGGTCGCACATTCGCTTCTTCGAGGCACACAGGAAGGTTGGTCGGCACTCGATGATCAGGAGACACTAGAGGCGTTACGCAAACTTGACGGTATCTCGGGCAAGACGGTCCATGCAAGAGCATCTGTGTCTCTGGGCGGGAGCAAGTCTGGTAGCCGACCTGGGACACCGGGCCGCTCAGCCGTCACAACTCAGTGGGAAGGAATCGAAGGCAAGGACAAGTCAAAACGTCATAGCGCCGTTAACACCAAAGGGAACGAAGAAGCGAAAAGCAGACGGAGTAGTGCGGGCAGTGGAAAGGATCGCAGTGAGCCAGAAACACAAGCAGAGGTCGTGCAAGAGGCGAGCGACCCAAGGATTTCTCCACGGGCACCGATGCTTGGGGATGATTCGGCGCGAATGTCACCCTTGACTTCTGCATCTACAACAATAGGTCGCGCGGGACGTCGTCCTGGAAGTAAAGATGGTCCAACAGGTGTCCGTTCAAGTTTCACCCCAAAACGAGGGTCGGCATCTTCAACGAACTTCACGGGCACACCTACCACAAGCTCTCGCGATTCAACGACATTTTCTGCCAGTACGAGTGCAACATCTGCTATCTCCGTCCGGTCTTCTTTCAGTAAAATTAGGCGGAATAGTGCAGGTAGTGATGTTTCAAGCGTGCACTCGAGCGATGCGGCAAGTCTTCGAGACCGCGCTGCAACCCTTGCGAGTCATGGTATTGAAGCGGCGGAGGACGAACGCGTCCCACCTGTCCCACCTCTCCCTAAGGACTTCGCCCCTTACAAATCACCAATACCGTCTTCGACCAACCTCGCCTTCCCTGTTGTTTCTTCTCCTCCCACCGATGACCCTGATCGAACAATTTCCCTTGACGTTCCTCCCATATCACCCGTAAAGTCCGTACCTGTACCACCACCAGTTGCTTCAGCACCTCAATCGAACCGCACGCCCTCAAAGAAGTGGAGTTTCTCAGGCCTCAACCTCAAGTTGCAATCGTCGTCTTCGCGAGAGTTACGCCAGTCGGGCATACCAGCGTCCTCGATGTCTCCCGAGCGTCCCATCTCATTCGCTTACACTACCGATGCTGTGGGATACCCTGATCCATCCTTCTCTGCCACCTCATCGTTTCGTACAACGACAGATGCGTCATGGCCCCCCCCTGCCACCGACGCAGACTCACTCACGGCAAGGTCGTCCATGTCCTCGCTCTGCGTTCCCATGTCTCCCGCCCCTACTTCACCCGGTGGGTTCCGTCACCGAGACCGC
>QMFG01003816.1:6738-19756 GCA_003314545.1 Ramaria sp. MG151
GGTTGTTTCACAAGGGTTGTTTCACAAGGGTTGTTTCACAAGGGTTGTTTCACAAGGGTTGTTTCACTAGATGGAGTGTTTGAGTCGAAGTGATAGATAAAAGAGTTGTTGGATGAAATTGATGGGAATGTGGAAATGTTGCTTCGGACTTCGGACGAAATGCTTCGGAAGGGTTGCTTCGGAATGAGGATGATATGAATGTAATGTCCAAATTGTGGTCGTGACATAAGGGTGATGGAATGTTGAATGGTTCATGTGTGACGAAATTGGCGACGGTTCGGATTCTTAAGTATTGATTTGGAAGAAGGTTGTTCGGATGGTTCAGAAGGTGGAGTAGGACACCAATCATGATTGTGACAACTAGTACATCTTCCTCTGTTATTACCATCAAATCTGAGCTCTCTGATTATACCCTCACTACTCAATCTGGATGAGGTGGAGGATGGAAAGTGTCAGAATTCAATTATTAAAGATAAGTGTTGTAGATGAATGCATTGTTAGCAATAACATTCGAAAATGTTTCCATATAAAGAAAATGGTTTACAAAAGTGAATAGTAATCCTACAGTAAAAGCGAAGGGCTTTCGGAATGTTTGCGAAAAGGTGCATAGTTCCGAAGAGATAGATATTCCGAAAGGATTCTATCTCGTTGATAGGATGAACCGTTTAGTTCATGCCGATCACACCCAATTAGATTACATTCTTTCGAAGTGTAATCAAATCCAAATTGATAAGTTTTATAGGACTTACTTCGAAGTGAAGTTGTTCTTCAAGATTGTTCACAACGAATTGTTAAGCCAAGTAGATCAATCAAGTAGACGTGCAATAATTGAACTAGAGAGCATACATGGGAATGTGCTACTTATATACTGGGAGGTTTGGAGGCAAGAGCAAATGGGGAGTAGTCCGTTGAGAATCGGAAAAATAGCTAAGGTACATGTATGCTAGTTAATGACCATAGAGAATAGAGAACAAGGGTTGGGTGAAAATTGTGAATGAGAAAAAGATTTAACGAACTAGGAATAAGTCCTGAAACCTGTTTCTGAATTGTATGTTGTGTTGGGTAGACGAACTCTTGTTTCACTTCCTTAAACGACAACCCTGAGTGTCGGGGATGAACACGTCAACATATTGAATTGTATGTCTTGTCACCATAAGCTTTTAGAAGCATAGCCTCGACCCTGATATTGAGTTCCTAGAAATAGATGGGGATAGTGATGGGGATAGTGTAGATGCTTCTTTTCTGAGGAAAGGCTAATAATAGAACCTGATCTCTTGGTTGGGACCTTGTGATGTTGCTAGGACGAATCAAGGTGTTAAGGGTGACGAAGTGTTGAATGGTTCATGTGTGACGAGTTTGGTGACAATTCGGGTTCCGAAGAGTTGATTCGGAAGAGTGATGTTTGGGTGGTTCAGAAGGCAGAGTAGAACATAAATTGTGATCGTGACAGAAAGCTATTAGTGGTCATATTTCAGATTTCTCATTTAGTCATGGTTCTCAGGAAGATGAGAAAGGTGAAATCCAACTAATGAAGGTTATTGTCATTCTTGTGGTTGTTCAGGTCACATCACTGCACATTGCATTTATGACATACCTCAGCATATCAAGGATTGGGTCATAGCAGGTCCATCACATCAAGCACAGGCTTATTTTGTTTCAGAAACTGCTGATATGGTTCAGGTATCTCAAATATCGTTCAGTGCTTCATTTACTAGTCAGCCTTCATCTCCCATTCCTTCTTGCACCCCTTTACCTGAGTTTATCATGTATATATAATTGTCAGGTTTGGTAAGAGCTTTTTGTCATGATCTGCATTATAGTCCCAAGCCACACTTCCCCAATCAAACACTATTTTCAGATCTTTGGACCTTTGACATCCCTTGTCCTACATTCTCTATCCAATCTTCCAATCATAAAACACACAGTTCAACAAAACAATTGAATGATATTATATCAAATTATCAGTATATAGATTCAATTGTATTTTCTTGTGAAATATAGGCACTCTGATTATCCCCATTACTATTCTCAACTTTTCCAAGGAACTCTATAATTGAGCCAATTCTACTCCATCAGTGTTCCTTACAATATGAAATGTTGTCAGACTCAATGGCATATTCATCATAGATATGTGGGGTTGCCCTTCTAAAGACATTAGTAATAGTCCCACCTGCTGAACCTCCACATGATTTGAGATTATGATTAGTGTGTATTGGTTTACATTTGGTTTACCTTTTTCTTATCTTATCTTTTAACTTTGCCCCTTGCCCTGTAATTATATTTCATCATGTTTCATACATATGCCTCACCTACTTTCTGACCCTCACTGTAAGGCTAGATTCTTAGAGTTTGTATTGATTACTAGTAGAAAATCTTACAAAAACCAAGGTTTTCTCAATAGTTTCCAAGCATATGAAATCACTCAGTAGCTCATAGTTTCCATAAGGATCTGTGATAGAGTTTCCTGGTCACATTCAAATGATTATGGCTGAATTTTACAGGACCAGAAAACCTTTAAAAAACCATGCATTTCTGAACAATTTCTAAGTTCAGGTTTTTGTATGGAAAAGTGGCAGAGTTTGATTTCTTTCATTTAGGAAATCTTTTTTGTCTTCAATGTATGTGGGAGTTTGCGCAGCAGAAAAGATAGGACCAGGCCAGGGTTATCATGCCCACTATACCAACTGGTTGGATCTTACAATGTCCCTAACTTTATTTTAATTCCACTAGCTGCAATGCTTTCAAGAATTCTTTTTGGACATATTTCTGGGAGATACAGTTCCATTATGACTGAGATCGGTAAATGGGTTAAGGCCAACTCTTGATTGTTGGAACGCAAACTATCACAGAAAATCACTTTCATGGAAAAGTTGCTTGGTGCCGTGACCACCGAGAACACTCTGTCCTGAGATTTGGCCAAATGCCCTTAAAAATCTATCAAGAGCAAATATACGACAGCTGAACATTGACATGAGGGCGTGGGAGTCGTTTAAACAGAAGAGATTTTGTGACATAACATTTTGGCGCGGAGGTGGAATAGGCGCCGATTTAGATAACCTCTTTTGACGCCTTTCTCGGAACTTGAAATTATTCTATCAGCGCGACGGTGAGTTCAGCTAGTTATGTGTTTCCTCCACAGGACGTCCTGCTAACCACTGTGGTTAGCCTCGCCCGTCTCAGGCAAGGTCATATCGCTCCACGGTCTCGATGGCAGGCAAGGCACAGAAGAAGCCTTTGCCGCTCAAAGAGCAAACATTATTCAAAGAGCTACTTGCACTATATGAGAGTAGGACTCTGAAACGAGCTCTCAAAACGGCAGACCAGATTCTCAAGAAGGTTCCGGACCATGGAGGTAGATGGGGACGTTTCTCTTGTGTGCTCTTCCTGCTTATGGATTGCGTAAACACTTTTAGAAACAATGTGCATGAAGGGTCTTGTTCTTACGCATATGAACCGAAAGGATGAAGGAGTCGAGCTCGTCAAGAAAGGTCTTGTCTTTGACATGCAATCGCACATATGTTGGCATGTCTTGGGTATCATAAAGAAGGCCGACAGAAATTGGGATGAGGCCTTAAAGGCATATACCCAAGCTGTCCGATGCGACAAAGTGAGCTATCATGGCCTAGCTGGCTCGTATGGCGACGCTAAAGGGCATGGCTTGTTTCTGTCAGGAAAATATGAATCTGCTGAGAGACGTTGCACAACTGCAGGTTCATCTCGGGCATTACGATTCTTTACAGGAGACTCGATGGCAGATACTGAAACTGCGTCCAAATTTGCGTCAGAACTGGATTGGATACGCTGTGGCATGTCACCTGAATGGCAATTTGTCAGAGTCAAAAAAGGTCTTGGCTACGTACTTTAGCATTCTCAAGGTATGTTTCAAATACATGTCTTGTGACTGTTACGAATCTGGTGTTTCCTTAGAATGTCCCAGATTATGATGTGGAGCATTCTGAAGTCAAACTTTATTACATTCGCGTTCTTGAAGACTATGGCGATTTTTCAGATGCTCTGAGTCACCTTGATATATATGCCAAAGAGCGGTCTATCGTTGATCGAACTGCCATTGCTGAGTCCAGGGGTATGGTAATCTCGCTTTCTCAGATTTATATGCATTTATCCTGGGACTCTATACTAATCCACTTCTACCAGCGCGTTTACTGTCGAAATTGTCTCGAACAGAGGAAGCTTCACAGACGTGGCGTTCCCTCATCGACCAAAACCCGGAGTCGTATGATTATTATCACGGGCTCCTTCGTGTCAAGGGTGTAGATCTAGATGCTTTAACAGACGATACCCGCCCCCAGGCAATAACAGTATTCACCGATGTGTCGTCACAAATACCTCGTGCAACAGCCCCTCGATGGTTGGCCCTCAAGATTTCACAAGGTGGTAGCGCTCTGCGCACTCTGTAACCTCCTTTCCAATGCTATTGACACTTTGTGGTAGGCTCTTCTGACAAGGAATTCCGGACTCTTATCCGGCCATACCTCCTGAACGGCCTAATGAAAGGCGTTCCTTCTCTTTTTGTGGATGTTCGCGCCCTCTATCTGGATAAAGATAAACGGAACATTATCGAAGAGCTGATGGAAGGATTCAGGGAGAAATATGAGAAGGGGGAAAGTATTGACGGTGCGTGTTGTTATGCACTTGATCTAGACCTCCGGCGGCCATCTACATGTCGCGGTTGTCGTACATGGGTTGACATCGCTCATGACTAAATAACAGCTGACGTCTTTTCAGATGATTCTTCTCCTGTAGATCCCACTGTATATGTTTGGACCCTTTATTTTCTTGCTTTACATTACTCTACTCCCTTCCGCCCAAGTACTTCGCCCCCTAATCCTGTGCGGTCTCTGGAATTACTCCATCGAGCGATCGACCATACACCAACGTTGCCGGAGTTGCTCATGGGGAAAGCACGAGTGTGTCCTTTTATAACGGCGTCGACGCCTAATACAAGATCGTGTTGATTAAGGTCATATATCATAATTGTTTATCGTAGATCCTCAAGAGGTCTGGCGACCCCTTTGGCGCCGCCCATGCTATGGAGGAAGCCCGTGCATTGGACGGGCAGGACCGCTTTCTTAATTGGAAGGCTGCCAAATATTTTATGCGTGCCGGTGACATAGAGCATGCCATTCAGCTACTTGGGTTGTTCACCAAGGTAATAATTCTATAATACTGACCTCCTTCCATATATACTCAAAGATCACTTACTGAAATAAATCTGCGACAGAAAGATGCACCCAGTCCAGGCTCCGATTTGGAGGACATGCAATGTCTAGCGTATATGCTTGAGGAAGGCGATGCACATTTTCGCCGAGGCAACCTTGGTTTGGCGCTTCGTCGCTATAAATCTGTGCAAATGGCGAGTCGTTACTTGCCACTTGGCTAGCTTCACTAATCCGATTGTAGACTTTTGATGAAGTAGAAAACGATCAGTTCGATTTTCATAACTACTCACTACGCCGATCCACAATGAATATTTACCTCAAGTGTGCTACTCCAGCTGCTCTCACTGATCGATATACTAATATTACACAGCTTGTTGTCCTTCGAGAAGAAGTTGCGATCGCATCCCGCCTATATTGCAGCAGCACTGTCTTCATGCAAGGTACCCATTGTCTGGCTTTCAGTTTAATTTATCTATCTTTCGATGTGGTAGATTTATATCCGGCTTCATGACAACCCAGCGTTTGCTTCATCAAACTCATCGACTGGTAATCCTCCCTCATTATGTCTTGAAATGGATTGCCGTACTAAAACCTGTTTCATCCCATTAGCTAAGTTATCCGACTCCGATAAAAAGGCTAAGAAGAAAGCTAAAAAGGCCGCACAAAAGACGCAAGAGGAAAATAAGAAGTGTATGTTTTGGTTAAATCATCCCATTTTCAGTTGAACAATGTTGCTTTTTCAGCCACATCGTCTGCAAACAAAGATGACGATCTATCTGAACTTCCTAAAGAGGATGACCCAAATGGACACAAGCTCCTCACTACAGCCAACCCACTTAACGATGCTATGAAATGGTTAAAACCGCTCGAGACGCTCACTAAAGATAACGTGGACGTGTGGGTGACGATATATGATGTGACGGTCCGACAAAGTATACCTCTTCTAAGGTACCGATGACGTGATCAGGAACTGAAACCATTTGTCTCAGAAAAATATGTACAAGCTCTTCGTGCATTAAATACTGCCAAACGAATAGACCCGGTGCATCCGGAAGTGCATCTGCGCATCATCGACTACCATCATCGGGGTATGGCAATTGCAATGATATCAGTGGTTGTCTCTCACTCTCATTTTGATTATAGTTAGCTCAGCGTCAGCTGAACCTGGTATTCCGGCTCTCGTGACCTCATTGCTCACCTTGTCCCTCGAGACCCTAATACCTGCTGAGCTCTCCTTGGAGACTTTCAACAACGTATACATTCAGCAACATCCCAGCTCAGCTCCTGCCATTTTGGCTACAGCACGAGCATCACAACTTTTGGGCACGTCGGGTGACGGGGTTGAAAATTTGATCTTCGGAGTACTGTCAGCAGAGGTACAGTCAGATGTTAAGGTTCGGCTTTCGTGCATCCTATCGCTACTCGTTGAATCAACGCCTTTCAGACTTGCTTGGACGCACATGAGCTTCTCATAAGCATGAAGTCGAGCCGCGCGGAGGAGTTCCGAGCTACAGCGGCGAGTCAATTCCCGCAGTCGACTGTCTTTGGTACCGGAGAAGAGGTCGCTGCGTGCCAGGCGTGGCTACGAAAGTCGCACGAGAAATCGGAATTAGCAGAAGATGATAGTGTAGCTGGACTTTAATTGACCTCCGCGATTTCTGTCTCTTGACCTTTGTTGTAAACTGGGCCTCTAGGGCTATGCATACGGGTGAAACGTCTGTATACTGATACAGTGTTCTACAAGCAAGCGCAAACCTCCCAGCTACAACAAAAACAACAAACCTAATTAGCCCGCGTGCCGACTTCGACGTGAACGATGCATCGTCCCAGAGCGCTCCAGACGCTTTGTCTTAAGGTCTTTGATGTTCCGTACGATTTCGGCTAAATCAAATTAGAGTCTGTAGCTTATGTGAAAGGGAGTGAGATACTCACCTGCCACTTCTGGGCTCTCAGCTTCAAAGTCATATCGTTTATTGCCCCCGTCGCGACCGACAACGAGCTTGAAATTCGAAGATAATTTTGCAGACTGCACACACGCCACCACGTTTTTGATGTGATAAGAAGATGTTTTCATGCTATCCAAGAAAGCACGGGTTGCGGACGGCATAATCTGAAATGTAGATGTAAGGTCATGCGTATTTGCAGAAAGCGACGAAGAAGCATACGTGGATATAGTCCCCATCCATAGCCAAAATGCGCTCGTGCCGAACAACCAACATGGGCATCTTACGGTATACAGTATATTTCTGAGACATTTTGTCAACATGGTTCATTACTGTAATCAGTACCGCGAGCGGACCTTGTAGGCGGATGTAAAGTCCAAGGCAGCACTATATTGCTGCTCAGGTACTTCCGATATTCGGGTGAAAATTGAAGCTACATCGTTATTCAGAAGACATGATCAGACTCTAAATGAAAAGGATGGGTACCATTGGGGTCAGTGCTCCTTGTCTGCTGCTGGCGGCGGATCTCATATTGTGACAGTTTCTCCCGCTTGACGAGATATAGTTCTGTCTTTCCCTGGAGACTGGCTACGGTCCTGTCGAGAGGGACCAAAATTTGCATTTCGTACACGAGACACCAGTTCTTCGGGTCGTCTATCTTTCGTCTGCGACAAACATTCTCAAGCACCTCTTCCATGTACATGCTCTCCTTCCTGAAAGGGGCATCAGCATAGGGACAAGACGAATATTTTCGCAACGAAGACGTACACGGGGATGGTAGTTGAGTAATGAACCTCCTCGGCTACTTTCACCCGAAGGAATTGCTGCGGGCCTTGGGAAATGGTGGATCCGCCACCTATAGAGCTTGAGAGGGGCGGTAAAGATACGAAACTGCCGCTGGCTGCACCCGCCGCGCCGGGTGGTGCGAGAGAAGGTGTGGAATCGGCGGCCTTCTTCTTTGCAATCATGACTCGTGACGGACGTCGAACAATCTTCGTTTCCGCAAGTCGGTTCTGCTCGACTAGTACCGAGAGTTAATACAAGCCGAGTTCACAAAGATGAAAAGATGAAGTACCTTGTACTGGGGCCTCCGGGAGAATAGCGTACCCTTCAAAATTGAACTTGGACATTTTCGCCATGCGCTCCATAGCTGTTAAACAGAGCAATGAGCACTCAGGGTGCAGGATAAGTGGTATGACACACCGGGAAAGTCGTCATCCACTTCACCGTCCTCGGTGATACGCAAGCTCCAACCTATTGCAGAAAGTCTGTCTTTTCGTTTCGCCTCGTCCACAGGGCCATTTACATCGTCTAACTTGGGTTGAATGCCTTCTTCCCAGTACGTCCATAGTGCGAAGCCAATAACTTCTTCAACGGTAGCATCAGACCGTACTTTCAGCGTATATGACTTCCTAGGATCAGAGGAGAATGGGTAGATGATCTGAAGCGAAAGGGGAGCTGAGCGCGAAGAAATGAGGGAGTACAACTCGGAAAATGGGTTCTCAATTTTGGATGCTTTCGATGCAAGGATCTGCGACAATGCTGAAGGAGGTGGACGAGAGGGGAGCGGGGGTACCTTCACACGTGCGAAAGTGAGCGTTGACGGTTGCTGAGTGTTTGTGGAAGCAGAAGACATGGGCGCATCGTTGGGTGTGGTAGGCACGGCGATGGGATTCGAAGGTGCGGGACCATGGACCCACACGTGCGAGGGGTTTGAATTTGGTGCTTGATCACTGCGACTGGGCATAGGGGGAACGACGAGCTCAAAGTACGAGCCATCACTCTTATACGTGCGCTGCGGTGTAACGTCTGAGCCTAGCTGCCCATTTCCTTGCCGAGGCGGCGGCGAACTTCCGGAGAGTGTCGCGATTGAACCTCGTTTCTGAGTTGGGTGTACTTCTTCGACAGGACTGAGTCGTCGAGGTCGAGATGTGGGTCGCACGTTGAGATGTGATGATCCGCCATATGGCCCTGCGCCGGAAGAATGCGACGTCGACAGCGCAGAGTTGCTGGCAGAGAGCATACCGTCGGATGCAGATGATGCTAAAACAATGCGGGGACCAAATCCGCTCTCGCTGCCCAAGGCTAAAATTGAGAACTAACGCTTCGAAAAGCCTTGGGAAAACGCACGGGTCAAAAAATTCATCCTCTACTGCGTCTTCCCCTTCAAGAGGCATATCGTTGCCCAGCAAGTCCGAATCGTCGCCACTGGATGAATCATCGTCAGACACTTCGGGGTTTAGCTGCTGGGTGTCCAGCGTCATGAGAGGTTTTGGTTCTGTCCCTGCCAAAGCAAAACGTGAACGCATTCTGATCTGTCTCCTTGCCTCCATCTCTGCCGCGCGAGCAAACGGTGGTTTAAAAGGCTCGATCTTGGCTATATTGTTGGAAGCAGGCGCTTCCTCGAGTTCAGAAGCATCGGCACTTCTACGTCTGAGGAGTGTACTAGTCGTCGGTCGTTCTGGTCCAGGATCTGCGTCAAGTGCACGGGGAGAGGTAGGAGCGGGTGTAGGCTCGCTGTCTGATCGATGTCGTTTCCCAACGGTCTCCTCTGATCCTTCAGCGGTAACGGCAGGTTCCCTAATCAAAGAACCTCTCTTTCCATTCACACGTATGCCCAAGGCGCCAGTTCTATTTTGTCCGACGATTGTTTGGCTGTACTTTAGACCTGTTGCTCCAGGGAAGCCTGAATGCCGCTTGTTAGGATCCTTAGAGGGCTCTTCGTCAGCAAGCGCTGGGGTAGAGGGCATAACAATCTCTGGCCATGATTCCTGGTCAGCGAGGCCTGAAGCAAGGATGTGCGCGTTGGAGGTGTAGCCAGGATTTAGAGTGAGTATACGAGGCCCATACGGATCAACAACATGGCGGAGATACGCCAGTCGAAGACTATGGATAAGATAGCTAAAACATTGTGAATCAGTACAGCTAAATTTGATGGTGACAATTTGACTTACTCTGGGTCGCTCAACAACGACATGGTGCAACTCGCTTATGTCAGCGCCGTACTTGCCATGTAGAGGACTTTCAGATTAGTATCGGTAAAAATGCCTTTAACAGCCTACTTCTGGACGATCCTGCCTCTGCCACCTCCAGATCGCGTCCAGGCAAGTCTTACGCTTTCGGTGTCAAGGCATTTCCTAGCATAAGATAAATTCTGGAGGCACCAGACGATCCTGCCTGGTACCTCCATATCTCGCCCAGACTCTGACGGATCGTTACACTTTCAGTGCCAAGGCCCATCCTGAACATAGGACAACTTCTGGAAGCACCAGATGTGCCTCTACTACCTACGTATTGCATCCAGACAAGACGGTCTGACGAACCCCCATACCCCCGGTGTCAAGGCCTCTACTACAGTAGGGAGGAATGCCTTGGTGACGGATTCTGACAGAGGCCGTCTCAGCCTGAACATCAACAGCTTTTCAAAGCACCAGAACTATCTTGCCTTCGTCAGTCTTTGCGCCACCCCCCTTTTGCATCCAGGCAACGAAAATACATGTGGAGTAACCTTCTGGCGATGTAGAGAACCTCTCGGAATTACCTTTATAATGGCTATCGTTTGAAGGATGACCTCCGACCCACTGGCGACCGTTGCATTGCTAGCAGACAATTATAACTAGGGCCAGACTCTAACTGTGCTTGGCTAAATATTTACACCATTCGCACAAGACAGATGGATCAACATTGAGGCGGGAGATGAAACTTGCTCGAGTCACGGCGGCCCTGGACGTCCCTTGCCTAGCTATGCCTCCATTCCTTGTCTCCTGATTTACTCAAGATGTGTCATATATCTATTTTATTTGTTTTACTCTGCAGCGCGGAACGGGGAAGGGGGCCACCGCAGGGATCACTAATGGTTCCCACTCGCCAAAGGAAAGAATCGCACTGGTGGGGACTGTAGAGCGGAGCATGGTGCAGTATCTATAATTAACCACAATTTCTCAGACTCTTCGCGTGACACGTGACGAGCACTTTCGGCCATCGGTCTCCGCGACACAACGTTACAAAGTTTTTGCCAATTTTCCAAGCCCATAAACCTCGTTCCTGCATAATCAAATTCCCAGTTTGACTACGGTGGCGAGTAATCATTGGTCAGCCCATATGGCGATGTTTGGGTTTTCTACTGTAACGTCACAAGAACCCATGCCACCGGAAGCATTAACCGGGCGCCTTTAACTCGTGAACATGGAATAGCTCTATCTGCTCTGTCTCTTTCCCGTCCTCTCACTGCAGCCACGATGTCTCTCGAGACTGAACATGAGAACGAGAAAGCAGAAACTCCAGAAAATTACAGCCATCATTCGGCGGATGTCGACCTCGGTCTCCTTCATGTGGCTAGAGCTGGTCGACTCGTCGTCGATCCCGAGGAAGCTAAAATCGAGTTTGGTGAAATAACAATACACTTTGGTTAACGCTATTTCTGACAGTGTTCTACACAGGTCCCAAACTTGCCTCCCGACTTAAGCTCGATAGCTCTGGAACGAAAGTGCTGTGGCCTCAACCCGACGATTCTCCATTGGATCCACAGAACGTATGTTTGCTGTCGTCTTCTGTCTTTCACCGTATGTTCATCAGGCCTCAGTGGAGTACGTTCAAAAAAAATTACCTTCTTTTGATCATCACCCTGGCTGCCATCACTCCCGACTTCAATTCCGGCATTGGTAGCTGAGAACCTGTCCTTCCATACCGAAATAGTCTCACTCCTCTCATCTTCTAGGCATTGCATCAATTTTTGCCCTAGCAGCCCAGGTCAGTCTGGTGCCCAAACCTCTACGAGTGTCTTGTACATTTTCTTCCACAGTACAATACTACCCCCACAGTAATTAACAACTTGACAAGCAAGTGAGTGGATCTATTGTACATTGTGCAAGTCTAACACACATTTCTAGTTGGAGTATATTTCTCCTAGGTATGTCGCCGATCCTAGAATTGAAGCTTCGTCACATAGTACTCATCTTGTAACCTTTATAGGTTGGGGTGGTATTCTCGCTGTCATGCTTATGCGTCGATACGGACGTCTCCCTGTGTTGTTTTGGACTCAGGTGTGGTTGCATTGTCCATATATATCCCAAGTGGAGAACTGAGTCGGTCTAAGCTTCTCTCCGTTGCATTCCTTGTTGGCTGCACATTCGCTCCGAACCTCAAGGTCAATCCATCCTGACGTATCATACATCTTACGAAATAACTCTTGTACCACAGACCTTTACAGGTTAGATATACCTATTTCGTAATTCGACTTTTTAACCAAGACCTCACCGTGTATAGCAATGCGGTGCCTGACTGCATTCTTTGGGTATGTGTTCTTGCTTTGGCAGAGGGACGTTCTGATAGTTCTATTAGAACTTGTCCCCAAGTTACTGTACGTCCAAGGAAATAAGTGCTCCCACCAGTCAATTTGAATTTTCTGCACAGGGCCTCTATGTTGTCACGGATCTGTTCCCGTTCCATCTTCAAGCGCGGAAGGTGCGACATTTTAATCCGACTCTTTCGCCGTCCTGTCTCACCCAGAATGGGTTCGAAAGCTGAATGCCTGGACCTTTGGATTTATCAGTGGGCCTCGTTCCTTTCTTAACCAAATCTTGTCTGATGTAATCGTCTAATGATAGTTAGCCCTTTCTTAAGTCCTTTCGCCTTTGGTTTTCTAGTAGCTCGAACAACATGGAGGTTTGCCGCAAATCACTTTGTCCTACACGAGATCAACTGAAAATGTTTCAGGTGGGCATATGGCATCGGCTCCATCTACAACTTTTGTGTTCTTGTCCTTATTGCTCTCTTCATGGAGGAAACGTAAGCCTTACAGTGAGATACTGAGACGACGCTCGTATTGAAGTCTCTTAGGATGTATGACCGTGGGATCAAGCCTGTCCCTGAACGGCCTTATTCCGGTTTCGCTTA
>QMFG01003816.1:19763-47088 GCA_003314545.1 Ramaria sp. MG151
GGTGAACACACTCCTTGGAATTACCAGTCTCAAGATGGCCAAGTACCGCGCAACACTTTGGGAGGCCGTTTCTTCCTCATTCCGTGTTGTCTGTCGCCCACACTTGTTGATGGCTTTGATCTATGAAGTACGCAAAAGTGACAGTTTCGAAATCTCTATTCCTGACTCAACATCAACTTCAGGGAGCATTGTTTGGCTTCGGGATTGGAATCAACGTGCGCCCTTGAAGCGCATGCTCAGTATGCGGCTGATGACCGTTCTGCAGGTCACATTTGCCGTTTTCTTGGGTGAACCGGTAGTCGTTGGGGGTTACGGATTCTCTCAATTCGCCATCGCTGGGTGCTACGCAACCCCGATTGTACGAAAAGCCTTTTTTTTCGTGCTTCACCGCCCGCCATTAATCACAGCTCCAGGTGTCTGTGATCATTGGAGAGCTTTTAGGTCGATACGGCAACGATATGATTGCTAACTTTTGTATCAAAAGGAACAGCGGGGTCTTCGAAGCCGAAATGCGTCTCTGGTAAGCAGCTAAGAATACATGTTTATCAGGATAACGAAGCTTAGTCGCTCCCTTAGGATGTGCTACTTCGGCCTCCCCCTGTACATTATAGGCTTTGTAGTCATTGGCGCAGCGTTTCAAAATCATCTTAGCATCGGAGCTTTGGTATGACATGTGGCTTCTCTTGATGTATTTGATTGATTGTCTCTCAGATAATGGGTTGGGGTATCGCAGAGTGCTCCGTGATGATATCTACAGTCGCCATTTGTGAGACCTTAACGAAGCCAATTTTCCTTTTCCTCCTCCCCCCGGTCTGACAAATTTCCCATCAGATGCGTACGCGAACGACAGTTTCCCTCGACATCAAGTAATGCGATACCCTTCTGAATTATCCCAATTGTACTGACTATTGGTAACAGGGAGAGATCAGTGCGCTCATCAACCTTTCCCGTACACTCGGCGGATTCGCAGTAGCATACTTCCAAGTACCATGGGCGACGAATCACGGTGCGCTGCAGACTTTCGGTTGCGAGGCAGCCATTGTGGCTGGCCTGTTCGTCCTTCTTATCCCTCTCCTCCAATGGAAAGGGCGTTTTCTCAGAGTACGTTTCTCACCAAAATGGTTTCTTAATATGTACTCATTTGGTATATATGAATTTTCAGGAAAAATACTCGATGTAGTACCTTTGGACGACTCTTGGGATATATAACCTTCCATGATAAATACTCTATGTAATACCATGGACGACTTTTAACAACAGAAGTGACTCTGGCTGTTATGAGTTCATGTCGTTTCTTTCAAACGAAAGCATATCTTTTAAGTCACATGTAGTAGAGGTCGGGAATACCTTGAAGCTAGGGAAAGGACCTTAAAATAATTCCTCCTCCTGAGGCTTCCAGTTCTTCGCGGTGTCCCAATGACCAGAGAGCTTCGTCCCCAATGACTCTTTTGCAGAGGAATCCGTTGGACAGCTTTTGGGCTTGAAGTTTCGGAACGCTCTGTCGGCAATCTGACCTTCCCACACCAGGTCGCAGCGGTTATCTTCGAGTGATACAATACCTTCGTCTGTCACAACTTCTTTGCCCTTCCCTTTGCCCACGATAACTCCAGACACTTCTTCGTCCTCGTCGCCCTCAACTTCAACATCCGCGCCTCCGCGTGGACGCGCGGCTTCTGTCCATTGTATGCGATGCAACATGAGACGCTTGTACTGTTTGATGAATTTGGGAGCGCCTTCGACATAAACAAGGCTAAACGCAGGATTGAAGAGGCATAGCCCTGTAAGATTCATCTGCTCGGCGTTTTTGCGCACCCTGAAGCGGTGCGACGGATCGGAGAGGGTCTTGATCCTGTCCAAATACCGCTTCAGTAAACACGATTAATGTAAACGAAAAACGCGAACACACTTGAACGCAGCACCAACTAGGCCCTTTCTCTCCTCTTCCATCTTCTTGTTCTCGATCTTCTCCTTGCGTTGCTCTTCTGTAAGTTTACGTTCCGCATTCATCTTGTCATGCTGATGTTTACGCATTGCGACTTCGCGCCGTACGCGCGCCTCGACCTTGGTGGGATCTTGGACAGCATCAGAAGTGAGAACCTTCATAAGGTTCGACAATCGAACTGCGCATGAAAAAGTTAACTAGATGAATGGACAACATATATTGAATTGCATCAAACCTTTCGGTGCGTCAGGAGGAACCAAGCCCATTCTGATCCTATCTCGCTTGTCTTGCAGCTCTGCCTGCCTGCGCTGTTTTCTCATCTTCTTTTGCTCCTGGAGATCGCGGAATCAGCAACAGACGGTTCGTTATCAGGAATGAGGAGGGAGTTTCACCTTCTTCGTTAACATTAATGGCTTGAGAGTGACTTTGCTCTTATCCGTGTGTCCAGGTATCGGGATAGGATGTTGTACGTATAAATTGATTGGCGAACCTGGCGAACGAATCTTGAGAGCAGAGAGGCCAAGGTTAAGATCGTCGTATGTCTTGTTGGGTAGCAAAGCAGCGTCCCACCACTCAGCAGCCGGCGGTGCTTCACGCTGTTGAGTGGACTCATTAAAACTTCCTTACCCGGGACAGAAAAGTATACATACGCGAACGTTTTTCTCCGCCACTTCAAATTCGCTATCTAAACCGGCTTTCTTGGCACTATCCGCAATGCGCTGCTTAAGCTCTTCCAATTGGGTCTACCAGTCTTTTTCTTCAGTATATGAGAGGAGCATATACAAGACACACACCTCTTGCCTCATCTGGTTGCCTAGAGCAACGTATTTTCCTTTCTGATTGAATCTGAAGTTCCTGCCGACCCTCTCTTTCGGCACGCTATCAAAACCGCTCTCTTTCGCGCTACTGGAAGCTCCAATGCTCGAATATGGATTTGCCTTCGCTTCGATGGGAATCACTGGCGCAGCGGGGGGTGGTGTCGGCGCATTGCGTACATTTGCCTTGATGGATGCAAACTTGGGTTGCATAGGCTTATACCGGTCCTTCTTGGATTGTGGTGCAGGTGCCGCAGTATCCAAGAGAAGTGGATGGGCTGTCATCTTCAGGCCAGTTCCCTGAGGAGCCTGGTCGGCCAATTGGTTTTTTTTGGCACTTTGAGCCAGAGACTGAATAGACCGATAAACATAATCTGTTGATATAAGGGGATGGCGAAGGCACTTACCAAGTATGGATTATCCTTCACAGCTGCCCTGTTCTGAACTTCAGCAACTTTGCGCTTTGCTTCGGCAACCCTTCGCGCAAGATCGTCTGACATCACGGGAACGATGGGTGTCCCTGGCTTCGAAGCCGAAGCAGACGAGGCCGAGGAGGACGCTGTAGTAACCATTGGCGAGCCACGAGCCGCGTTTATAGCCGCCATCTTGGCGGCGATTTCTGCCCTCTTCTGAGCAATGAGGGCATCTGAAGAAACCTAGAAGAGAGCTCAACGAGGATATCCGCGACCAACACGGGGTCACATACTGGTGGAGCAGATATCGATCCATTCGTCTAACATAAAAGGATGGGGTTACAGAACTTTGGTCAGAGAAATGATGCGGAATATTCACCTTGAAAATGAAGATACACTCACAGATTCACTAGAAAGGCGAACGGTATGAGTGAGAAGTTTGAGTACAAAGGAGATAGCTCAACAAACCCTTTAAGTTTCTTGGCCACGGAGGTCACATCTCCTTCATAGGCTCGTTTGGTGCTCATTGCTTTGTTGAGAGAACAGCAAAAGAGCAGGCGGAGCTTAAAATTAGCCCGTTCTGCTCATGTCCTTCATTCGCTCGTTACTCTCACCTCTTCGACCCACCTTTCCTTCGTTTCCTCTGACGCTATTGTCTGGAAATGTACAGATCCGTGGACGTGCACAACTTGCACCGAAAGCTGTCAAATACATGAAACGACACAAAGGAAAGCTTCCTATACCAATCGGCGGTTCCACCAAGGGTACCATCCTTGCATACGGAGACTACGGCATTCGGATACGAGGCAACGGAATGCGTTTCAGTGCAAAGCAGTTGACAACGGCACAGGAGGTGTTGAAACGAAAATTAAAGAGTATCAAGCACGCAAAGATTTACCTCAGATTATTTCCCGACGTACCTGTATGTGTAAAGGTATGTTATTGGCAATCAAGCTTCCCCTTTAAAAATAGTTACACAGTTCTTCTATGCAGGGTAACGAGACTCGCATGGGAAAAGGCAAGGGAGGGTTTGAGTTTTGGGCAACACGGGTCGGGCCAGCTCGGGTTATTTTTGAGATAGGGACCCCTACTGGTATGCCACCAATCCGTGAAGAGCTTGCTCGGGATGGTAAGTCCGTTCTCTTCTAGTTTCTCTGTGCCACCATATGTAACATCCTGTAGCACTTCGACAAGCCAGCGACAAGCTTCCCTGCACTTGTGACTTCATCACACGGGCTACTCCACCTCGTCTAGGAAATTTAGATGTATTACCTGATCCGCCTTTACCAGCTCCCCCGGCGCAAGTAGACGTTGTAGCACCTTAATGATAAGATATTGCGATGAAGACTATCTCGCTGGCAATATTTCATACGATGACTACCGTCCTGTGCTCTGCCACCCATCGGTTGACCGTAAGGTCTTGTCACCTTTCCGGCTTTCTTGAAAGCCTTTGAGAGCCATCGTGTATCCAGGCGTTTTTTCTCAGCTCACAGGCAAGTTGTCTAACACTGAAGCTCCTACATTTTAACTTCTTACCCTACGATCTTGTCTAAAGATATACGTTAAGGACCGTTGTAAATAGCACCTTCGTATTATAATTACTCAATAAAGTACTTAAGTCTTTCACCTAGGTGCGTTACAGCTATTTACGGTACATAAGACACCCTGAATTGTAAGTGGAGTCTAAATTTTGACTAGTAGATCAACTCGATATCAACTGGAAGATTAAGTACCAAGCTTTAACAGCTGTGTACCTCTGACAAGACTCACTACCTAATCCATCTGTACAAGGAATTGTTGCAAGGCTGGTGCCTATCTTCTCCGAAGTGGTTGCCTGGAAGTCTCATTCAGAGATTCTACTGAAAGACCAAGGATGAACTAGAGCACTGACAGCTTCCAATAAAATCAATGGGGGATGGCTGCATCACTCGAGCTGGAGATGACGATTGGAGATTCACCCTCTCATCAGGCAGTCTCATATTAGTTCAATTATGTGGTAACTCTGATAAGTTTTGGCAGTAAGATATATCAATAGGTCAAGTTACGGTATCAAACCAATTTCAGTTATCTTTAGTGTGCTAGACCCACTCCCCTCTTGTGCAGACTGTCTATTACTCTACAATGATTGATTGCGACTGTGGAATTACATTAGTCCAATCGTGCAAGTGCATACTCGCAGTACGCGCCTGATCACTATTGCAGTAGGGGAACTGCGGATAGTCAACCCATCAGGCCTGTCTTCAGGTAAGCAACTTCATAGTCAAAATACCCTAAATATTGTGGTCAGTAACAACATTGATCAGAGAGGCAGGGCCTTCCGGAAAATGTGACCAATGCTTGAAAGCTTTAAAATAGCTTTACATGGTAGCTCATCACCATGCTCTCAGTAGTCATGTATGATCTCTTGGATGGAATATGGGTTCATTGGATCCCACTTGCAGGAACATTGGATAATAGCCAACCATTGGATCACTAGAACCTGTTGAAGCACATAGAAGATCCAATGTGAAGACACGTACTTCTCAGTGACACCTTTGATCTTTCAGAAAACTCCCACAGTTCATATCTAGCTATTGCCACATCTCACCCCCAAGCTCCAAAGCACATGATCATGGTACTTGTCTATTGCAATGGGCCGACAAGATTTTGAATTGAACCTGAGTCGATAGTTTCGTAATGGAAAGAAGCTAGACCTAGACCTGGAGGCGAACCTACTATATACAACGATGTCGTTTGCATCACTCAGGTCCAGTTGCAAGACTCTATTTGGCTATCATAAGTCCCTTTCTGTCACTCACCTGCGTCAACGCTTCCATCTTATGTTCAGAAAACCCTTGTAATTCATGTCCAGCAATTGCCCTATTTGTCTTAAAGCTCTTCAAAGTTTCAGATATAAATTTAGTTAGAAATTGCAGAAAATTCCCCGTCACATTTTATGTGTGGCCATAACAGCCTGGCAAGTAAACTGTAAAGTGAAGGGAATGTGAGAGCTGTGATCCTCTATGGAGCGCCAGAAAATGATTGGCACTCCCATTTGGCGAAATCTTTGAATATAAAGACTGCTCACTTGTCTTCATAGATATACGTGGGTATTCTTCTCGCTTGCAACGTTGCTAGGCATCCGCTTTTCGGTAGCCAAGAGAGAGGTGTTGTGTCTGGCTCTCTTCTCGCAAGGGCCATATGCATACCAGGGAAATGACCAAAGGTAGTCCTAAAATGTAAGGGGAATCGAGTGAAATGAAACGATTGAGAACGGCATGTACTGAATCCTTGCGTCCCACCGACTTACTGGTGCCTACTGATGGCGTTGAGCTTAGTCATGCACCGCTCATGTAAGCCCGCTGATGTATCAGAGCGCCTCATTCCAAAATTCTGACACTCTAACGTCAACGAGCAAGCAAATACGACCGCCATGGCATCGTCCACACTTCCAACAACACAAATTTTCTCTCCAAACTTTGTGATCACCGCCGGCGCAGTACTCTTCCGCCGCTCGCCACATGGAGTGCAAGTGTGCATCCTGCATCACCTCACCAAAGACCACTGGCTCCTCCCGAAAGGGCGCAAAGACCGTGGAGAGTCAATCGAGGCAGCAGCACTGCGTGAAACCTTTGAGGAGACGGGATATCCGTGTCGGTTTTTGCCTAGTCTTAAGATGTGGACTCGTGCGCCACCCGCAGGTTTGGACGTGAAAGACGTCGTCGCTCTCGCTCCAAATTCCACAGAGCCCTTCGCAGTCACTATGCGCACGCTGAGGCCAGGAAACGTCAAGTTCACCTGGTGGTATATTGCTGAACCAACTGGAGCCCCTAAGCAGGAGGGGACGCAGACTCAAAGTGAGAGCTTTGCGAGCGAGTTTTTTGACGTGGAGATTGCGCTGAGGAAGCTGACTTTTGCGAACGATCGCGAAGTTGTGGAAAAGGCCTTAAGCGTATTGAAAATTAGCGATAACACCGAAGATCCGTGAGTGGCGTTTTTAGAGCTTTGGTGTATATGTTCATATGCATCTATTTTTTCCCGGTTGGTGCAGTTGTGTCTCCATCCCGCGACCATAGATTATTAATCCAGCGTACCCCACGAAGGTTAAGCTGGTATCATTCGTCATATCATAATCTAATTCAGCATTTACCCGGATCATCAACCATTACTCCCCTTCTTGGTTACTTTTCGTCCTCGGGAACCCTCACGTCACGACTCATCAGGAGATGGACTTTTATCTTTACTTTTCTCCCTCCTTTTTTTTATGTAGACTTATTTGTTTTCTCAGCAGTCATAGCATGGTCTTCCCCACTGACAAGACATACTTTAATAGGTCTAATGAGTAATGGTATTATCCCTCTTTACATCCCTCCGTTGCTTACAACCGAGCATCCTTTTTTGGGGGGCAATCTGACCTTGTCACCCTAGACCGCCTGTCACAGTAAAGTCATTGTTGATTCACTGTTGGTATATTATTGACCTTGCAAATACGCATTTTCTTCTGTGTCATTATACATCGATCCATCATTTTCCTTGTATTTCCTTTCATTCGAATCTGGTCTTTAATTGACTTATATATTTTTATTAAGGGGATTATATCGGTGAACCGGAAGAGGTGCTAAAGTTGTACTACAATCGCTTAGACGCACCCAACATCACGTATATGTGTGGACCTGGTCCCAAAACCCAAAACGTACATGCCGCTAATTCCTGATACGAGTACAATATTCTGTTGACCGGCAATTTGGGATAGGCTCCTATCAGTGTATTATATTCCGACAGGTACATCCTACAGAAGGACACGCAACAACTACGTGTTTAGACACTGCTGCTTTGCGCAACCAAGGTAGCAAGCATAATTTATGCTCACTTATTCCTCTGACTCAAAGGCTCCTCGCGCTTTACGAGAAAGTTAAGTTGCTTAGAGATTTTTTACTACACAGTCGATCTGTATGGTATCCCCGCACCACTGGAAATATATATATATATATAACACCTTATTTGAAGGAATTTACCAATCAAGTACTTGGCCGCTGTGAGTATAAGTTGTGGTGTCTTGCAGTAATGTTCGATATTACAGTGCAATTATTACCAGCACCTGAAGAAATTCAAGAACGCGTTGGTATCAGATGCTTCCTCGCTTCCCTCGTCTGCAAAGTCGAGTCTGATTCGTCCCTTTTCCGTTTCGATGCGCAAGCAGTCCCCCAACCACGTCTCATCGTTCTCATATCCCGATGACGGATAATCACCAATGAAATAGCGCCCCTGTTTATCCTGTTCAGAGAACGTCGTGAGCCTCGCCTGTATCCCTTGGCTAAATACGAGGCTTCCGTTCTTGAATGAGGTGGAGATGGTGCCGATAAAGGTGGAGGGTATGTGGACTGAAACGGCGCCATTTTTGGAAGTCACCTTGAGGCAGAAGCGGGTTTGTTTGTTGTCGTGCTGCGCGTGAGGGAGGGAGTTGTTTTTAGTTGGAAAATGGGAGAGGGGGAGAGCAGTTGAGACTCACCACCGTAACATTGACGTCGCCGTTCCGCGCATCTGCTTGCAGCTGTGCGGGTCTTTTGGCATCACCGCTACTAGAGATAGCGATGACAAGTTCGATTGACCCGTTCTGCGACGTAGCGCGCATGTTCAACTGCTCGCCGTCGTCACCGATAGAGGGAACGGCGCCAGGCGGCATCCGCATAGAGGGGTCAATCGTGTATCCTCCCCTGATAGAGTCGTCTCGGGAAATAGTGAGGAAATTGGTGGATGGCGCCAGCGGAAGTGGTGGCGCCAAAACGGCAGCGGACGAGGTGGAGGGAGTACTAATGGTTGGCGGGGCATCTAAGGGTTTGGTTTCCCCATAGGTGGGTGAAGGCTGATCTTTGTCGTTGACCGGGACCATGACTGTTGCTCTGTGAAACGCGGGGTCTTCACTTTTTCAGGGTCAAGGCTCTTATCTCGAACGGCTGGGTGATGCACTGCGGCGCAGCGCCGTGTTCTCAACAGCCGCCCCTGCAGCCGAAGCACTGGTTAAGGTGGCTCCTCGTGACCAATTAGCAAGATCCTTGACAACACAATACCCCATCACTAGAACCATGAAAAATTGGCAATAACCTAGTTGGCCGATGATGCGCCATCTAGTTACCATTGCCACCAGAAGATGGCGGCGGAATGCTGTGGGTAAAGGGGGAATAACAATAATGTTTTGCCATCCCTGCGTGCACGGATCCAGATTCAAGGTGAGTCCTAGAAAATGACATTGCCGAGCGATGCTGTTAATCAGTTGGGCTTGAATATAAAATATCGCTTGACCATTATTTAACAACGCCAGTGCCTAAAACTACCGTTATCGTAAGTCAAAGCACGGATGAACAAAGAAAAGAAAAAAACAATGGGTCGGTAGAGACCCGGTTTCCCGGTTCATCCTCGCTCGGGAGATGAATGGGTCTCCGTTGTCAAATGGGAACGGACAGTTGGCTCTGTAGCCGCTTGTCTCTGAGTGTTTTCATTTTATCATGATAGATTGCTCTCATCTCCCTACTTTCCTTTCGAGAATTAGCGAGTGCATGGGTGATCAGCTGAGCGGAGGTCCGGGCTAATAGTCATTGTACAGAGGGGGGTGGTGAAGGGGTGGCTGGTACTCTAGGCTGGCTTCCCGAGAACCGTTGGCTGGACTTGTGTGAAGCTGAAGTCAATCAGAGAAATTGGTGTGGGGGTAGTCAGTGTGGCGATAGTGGGAAAACATATGGAATGGAGAGCGATGCATTGGGTGTTCCAGGATGGAGAACCATAACTGGCGGTCCGTGATCTGGGCACTGCCCCGCGTGACAGTGGCACGCCAGTAGCCTGTCATTTTTTTTTAGCGATGAGCCACTCGTAGCTCGAGACCCAGCTTGTAGAGGTAGGAATGTGAGCGTCACCTGACGATGTAGCCGGTTAGAGGTGCATCATAGGGGTTTGTCAAAATATGAGTCCCTTCGAGATCCACTCGTTTCACGAACTAGTGCGAGACGACGTCAACTCCCATCAGTGAGTCATGCTACTTAAGCAGCGCGGTTCGGTTTCTCCAGGGTGACATAAAAGCCTCATGGGACAAGCGAAGTGATGCCATCCTTCACGATGGATCGGGAAACGAGACAGTCAATGTCTGCCATGAGGAGGGAGGAGGGAGTTCATAGTCGAAAGGTATGGTTCGACGGTTCATCCACTCTGTCGGTTATCTGTCGGCTATAGTGACACTCCCGACTTATCACTCGCGAAGGAAATCGAAACCCTTTTTTTTTCTTGTCGTCTTTTGCCATATAGCAAGGCGGCCTACGATGCACCACGCATATCGCTACCCGCTTTCCCTCCCGTGGTCGAGCGCTGATACGCAGTGGTATTTCACTGCGAGAAATGTCTGAGTTTCTTGAAAAAAAAAAGTATAGCCTCGCCTTCATGTTATTCAATTCGATCTCGTTCCAGAAAGTACAACGGGTCGTTATGGACCTGATAATTGGAAATCCAAGTTACAAATCCAAGCCCTTGTATCCTTGTCCGCTGGCCTTTAGAAGGGCTTCCACAATCTTCATACCTTCCAACACCTTCTCTTCTTCTAAACGGCGGCCTACGATCTGGACCCCTACTGGCAACCCATGCATAGCCTTTGCATCATAGTTGAGGTAGGCATTCCGGGCAACCAAACTCCGCTGTCTGAGGTTAGATTTGAACGCGGAGGAAAGCGCATCAAGCGCAGCGACAACTTTGCAAACGGGGATCACGCCAGCGCTATAGTCAAGCTATGTAGAAGGCCGTGAGAGCTCAGAAAAGAGATAAAAAAGGTCTTTGTGGATTTAAGTACTTACTAGGTTAAACAAGAAAGAATAGCCCACTGAACCGATACCATTTGCACTTCCACCTAATGGAAGGGCTGGCGTAGCATTGGGAACTGTCAACAAAAAATCAATGCCGGCATGATTCCACGCTTCGTGGAATCTTGCACGATATCCTTCACGCTTTGTAACAAGGAAGAAGTGTTCTGCAGTGGTCTTACGCGATAGCCCAGAGACAAGGCCTGCTGCGATGGGGTCACGTCGGATATAGCGTAGGTACCAGACATATATCGACCGAAAGATGCTAGAAAGCCTAGTGAAACGCAAGAGAATATCTACACCTGGGTCGTTTGGCTCTAAAAATAGGAAGGGACGGCTAAACGTTTCCCCTGAAGAGAGGGAATAAGCCGTTTGCTTTTTGAATCGTCATACTGAAATGTGAAAGTTACACACCTCCGTCTGATAAGATCAGTGAGGAAGCAAGCTGAAGACCTTCATACGGACTCGGCGGTTTACTGCAGCTAAATTGTAGCACGAAGCACCGCATAGTGGTTGAGAGTTACCTACAATTCCTCGACATGATGACCAGCCTCGCGGAGAACCTGTACCACGGTTCGAAGCGCACGTTCACAGGCAGGGGAGGGAGGAACAACACCTGTTGTTTGAACAAAAAAAAAACCTCAGTGATACACCTATCAAAAACCAAGAATTAGCCCACCATCATCCAACATAACACCCCAAGTAAGCTTCTTGTCCGATAACTCAACTTCTCTCCAAGGTATAGGATGGCACTGTCATTATTAATGAATGAGTCGTCTTCCATAGTGTACTCAAATAGCTCGATTACCGAATGATCATACTCCCAAGGTTTCATAGAAAAAATGGCTTTCCACAAGGTCTCTAGATCCTCCAGCGTTTTCGTCATGGGTGAGTAAACTGGAGGCACTCCTTCCTGGCCAGGAACACTGGTTCCCCCGCCTGTTTTGGGAAACCTCCCTGTAGAAGCCCTGATGGTGTAAATTCCCGAGAAATGGGCAGGCACGCGCACGGAGCCCGCGACGTCCGAGCCTATACCAACGCGAGAGCCACCCATAGCGAGTAAGGCAGCTTCGCCACCACTAGATCCCCCGGGTGTGTGTGTAAGCACGTGGGGATTCTTCGTCACTCCAAACACAGCGGAGTGAGATTCAAAGGATAAGAGCGTGATGGGGATTGTCGTTTTGACATACGGGACCGCCCCTGCATCTCTGAGAAGTCTGACAATAGCAGACTCGGTCTCCTCCGGCTTTCCAGTCCAATACGAATACCCGATACAAGTATCGTATCCCTTAACGGAGAGTGTGTCCTTCAACGACACAGGCACTCCAGCGAGAGGACCGGCCTTGTTTACGGAGCGAGCCCATTCTTCAGCATCAGCGATCATGACTTCGGTTAGGCAATTAGTGACTTCGTGGGCTTTGAGAGTCTGCTTTCCGTAGGATCGGAGAATTTCAAGAGGATCCCAAGTCCCGGACTGCACTTTCTGCACGAGCTCAGAAATAGGTGTTGACAGTACGGTAATGTCAGATGCTGTGAGAGCCTGATGATACACAGGAGGAAGACTAGATATCCGCTGCGCGCGTTCGCGTTGTTTCCGGTCGCTGCACATACGGTTTGCCATTAGACTTTGGTTGTAAAGATAGAGAATGATGGAAGAATAAGTCTGCTAGCCTTGCTCTTCGATAACCCAGAAAGAAAGCCATATCTGTGGGATGCTCGTAATTACGAATTCATGATAGAACAATTCTGATATACTTGCCGGAAACGCGCCCCAGCCGTTAGTGATGTTGAGGGCTGAGAAGTTTCCGCCGGTCACAGTCACATGTGACTGGGTGACACAGGACGCACTTCCCACACGCACTTTGACGACCTTGCCCTTCATTAATTTTGCCCTTTCCTCTCCCTCCTTTGCTCCTCGGGTCGCCTAGGATCGCAATGGCGGCAACACTACCTCAAGCTACACAAGCTCCTCATGTCGTCCACCAACTCCGGCCTCGGCAACAACAACAGGGGGGTGGTGGTAACACCCAGTCGTCAGCCTCCAACTCAAACGCCCAGTCAGCCTCCAACTCGAATGCTCAATCTGCTTCGAACTCGAATTCACAGTCGGGCTCGCAGTCGGGCTCGAACGCACCTGCCACGACGTCCACGTCCATCAGCATAGCCGCAACAGCACCAGCGGGTGGTATACAATTCACGCAGCCACCTCAAACGGCTGCAGCGTCATTCTATAAAATCGCACCGTCGCAGCAAATCACATTCGGCTGGAACTTCACAAGTCTCTCCATCACCCCTCCTTCGTTGACTGTATCTGCTTTTTGTTCGGCGAATGGGAACACTTATCCTATTGGCCCGACAGATGGTATTATTCCCGGAACAGCTACGCAGGTGAATACTTCCTAGTTAAGGTTATGAATGAGCAAGATGTCTGACATCTGTCGTTATGAAAAAGGTCGTGTGGGATCCATATAGTTACCAGCAAGCCCATCCAACACAGCCACTCATAATTGCATCCTACACGCTTCGCGTCATGGATGGCCACGGCTTGACCCAGGCCCCCGCCCCAGGTCGGTTCGCTCCAAACACTCAAATGACGTTCGCACTTTATAAGCCGCAGTCATATACCCCTCTTGCTAGTAAGTCATACCTACATCTAACCTTTTTTGTTGATTGTCTTACATATTGACTTTTTCTTCTTTTCCGCATGGCAGGTTGGACATGCAGCGGTTGTTCTGGAGCGTCACTCACGGTCTCGACTCATCCAGTCTTTCTTTCCCTCGTCGTCACATTCCTCGCTATGCTTCTCGGCGGGTGGGGTGTCTTCCGACGACGTTAGGTCACGTCAGTTTTTTTCCAGCACTCTTCTTAGTCCGATCTGGTTCGGCAGTGGACCTGGGGAAGATGGCACGATGGGAAGAGGACTGTTTTTTTCTTCTATAGAGGTAGCATTTGTGGCGATATGCATGAGCCTGCTGTGCACGAGTGGTCGGACTTTCTTTTTGACATTCACTTCATGCTATAATTCATTGGACTTTTTACACCATTACGGTATCCATATTCATATATGCTCTGCATCCACATTATATCTATTCCTCATGAGTGATTGCAGCAGACGTACTATTCTACCTTCTTTGAGGGTGATGTATCAATTATTGAGGTATCACCGAGCTCAACCAGTGTTCTCTGTAGTTTCAAGCCATCTGGTTTGCTGAAATTCGTTAGATTGGCAATGATGAGAAGCATGTAATGCAACAGCGGCATGCATCATTTCTAGCCAGCGTGATGCAAAATTTTCATTAGAGCAAGACGGGAGAGGCACCGTAGTGACATGCTGGCCAACAGCGCCCAAGGTCGAATTGCTCCCAACCCAGCATGGTACAATAAGGTAGTGACCTCCAGTTGGCTAGCCTCCTCCATATGAACTCACTCCAACTGGCATTAACAAGATTCTTCTTCCAAGGTTCTTGCTGGCCAACTATAAGACGTGGGAGCCGTTCCTTTACATGTGGCCATTGGCAGTCAAACCCTGGCAAACCTTTTTGATGTAGACTAGCGCTATGTGTAATACCAATCTGGCGCCCTCGTTTTTCCCATTCTTCGCTGCTTTGCCAGTCGTAAATTTCCGGCAGGCTATCTTGGACCGATGTGCTGCCCGTATAAAGGCTTTCTTCGAATGGTCAATATGTGCGGGCTCAGTAGTGTCTAGGTCGGACGCCAAATAAACTACTGAACGACAAGATCCCCGTTTGACGGTTACGATCCCAACTTGTTGCGCTACGCATAACCCAGATGGTTGAACCATTGACAGTGGCAGGCAAGCCGTCAATATCCTATACCCAATGTTCTGCTTTATATGCTAATATAAATATTTCAGCGAGTATTGTCTCGACTCTGAACCTCCTTAGAGAGACTATCCGGGGATGTGATACTGTTCGATATGCGTCCAAGCATAAGGAGGGTATCATCCATGACTTGTCGATGTTGCAATCTGTGCTAGAGGTTGTCAATCAAACTTCAAGAAATGCGCCCTTTGAACTGCCGGCCGTGGGAGGGCTGCTCAGCAGAGAGTTTCCAAGGTGTAATCGGGAGATAGAACAGCTCAAGAAGAAATTGGAAGCTCCTCGTGGTTGCATAGCTCGTATCCGAACCTCCTTTGCCTGGATCTGTCAAGAAGGACATGTTGAGATGACTCTACAGCGTTTAAGACATTTCCGTGATGCCTTGACCATGGCCTTGACCGCAGATAATATGCACGTTCGGTTCACCTGCCCAGCTCCAACCAATCCTGATTTTCGTGACAGAGCAGTGATGATCAGGACACAGATTGATGCCAAAGCCGATATCAAAGCCGAAAAAAGCCTAAGTATGTGTCACATTTTCTATCTCTACTCGTGCGCATTTCTGGACTCTCCTGACTGGTTTTTGTAGGCAGCCCAGAGAGTCTGCAGACGAAGGTCGGTCCCCAGCCTGATCACCTCCTTCGCGTATATATTCTCTGCCAATGCAGTTGTAAAAGGAGCTGTTGTGGAGACCAAGCACTAGAAACCTGAAATCCTCCCGCAGGCAGCGTCATCGGGATGCAGGGAGAGTATATGGTCTCGACAGAAGGTTATAGGATAGATAGCTCACTTGATAGTCATTTGAATTAGTTGCTATTGGAAATGAAAGTCAATCCGAACACACAAGAGAGAAACATAGCAATGTCTCGCTAACTGGGCCTAGTCGAAAGGTCATTTTACGTATGTGCAAGAATTCGGCGGGAGGGAAGGGCGCGCCAGCTGGGAAAGTCGAAAAGTCACCATATGACCCTTCGGTTATTACTGAGATTCGAAGGCACCATGTGAACTTAGCGGGAGTTAGGATGTAAAGGGCGGTTCAGAATTCAAAAGGCCACTAGAGAATCATAAATGACTAGAAGAGCAGGCTTCGGTTGCCTTAATGTGCATGCCAACACTTCGCAGACATTAGAGTAATTGACATCTAGCCCCGTTGCAAAACTTTAGCATGGCTCAGCTGATACCTATGTGGCTACAAAGCCGAGCTGGCAGAGCGCCTTGTTTTCACACTGGCAAACAGGAGGTGGCATGGGGATGTTGCCAGTGTGCCAGCCTTCTGCATATTACGCGATGATCTATATGTCAAAGAAGGCATACAGTCCTGCCCCGCTTGTACGGTCACGCGGTAAATGACATGACCTTACTAGCGCCATATTTATTTGCCAGTCTTCCTAGGCTTCCACGGCTCACCTCTTGTCATATTGCCATGAGGGCCACGGTATGGCAGATTATCGCTTGATCCGGATGCTTCTCTACCGTAAAGGCTTCCAGATCGATAGGGAGTATGTCCACGAATGAGTCAATGCCTACGATTATATTAAGAGGTGGCAGGTTTGAACTTCAAACCCCATCCGACGGTAAACCCAACTCATCGTACTAACACCAGGCTATATTAGACGTGCCACTTACCAAGCAACAACACTACCTTGACACCCTGGACAGACAAGTCGTAAATAAACCAACTATACCCTGTGTTCTCTTCACATGCTAATATACATTTTTAACCGCTATGATAGGTATTGTTGATTCCCACTAAAGCGACTGTCCGGGTGTGTCACGACGCATCCAAACATAACGACGGGATCATTATTGCAATCGGTTGTCGATGCCATCGGAGGCAAGGAGAAGAAACTAGGAATCTCCCGGCAACTTTACAGCTCACATCCAAGCCTCCTAGAGCCACCCCCCCCCATCTGGATATTTCAAGAAGTGGGAAGTCATTTCAACATCTCCTTAGTAAGGAGCTGTTGAAATGACTCTCCAGTAAGGGATTCCAGGTATGCAGAGTATGATGTTGACAAGGTAATATGCAATTCTTCACTTGTCCAATCCCAATCAGATGCTGACCGACACCCTGACTGTCGTGATAGGAACTGGACAATGAGGTCGCAAGTGGGCATCACACTATCTACAATTTCGCTCATGCTCGCGTGGTGGTGTGGCATGATTAACGCTAACACCCGTAGACGGTTAAGGTGGCACGTAGGCGGTATGTAAAGGTTATACAAACGGACGCTAGGATCTTATGCCATGTGGCGTGGTGCCACGCTATAAGGATGCTGGTAAAACGTGACAGTCGTATATTGACTTTCAGGCTATTCAGGCTTCCAAAGAGAGTCACTTTAGAAGCGGAAAAGTCATTTCCAGAAGTTAATCCTATATATCATGGGCTACGGTGGTTCATCGTGAGTGTTGCTGATACCACGTATCCCACTGTGCAGGACAAGGGCTCTGGATCAAATTTTCATTCCAAGGGTCAAACTTCCCGGCTTTGTAAAAGGTTGGACTAACAAATTAGTATGAACTTGATTCAAATCACCAACGACCTCCTCCCCTGACTAGATAGATCAGTATCGGTTTCATTTTGTGAGTCCAAGCCGCTGTATATCTTAACTTTGGCCGATGATTCAGACTTGATTGAGATTGCCAACGATCAGCCCTCTGATAACAAAGGTTGATTACAAGGAGAAACCGCGATCCCTCAATTGAAGACGCTCTACGGTCAGCACCCTTAGAACGTCACCCATCCTAACATACGATAGCCTCATGTCAACCTTCAGGTCTATCACCTGCCAAACTCATATCGTTTTCGGTACTCTTTATCAGGGGTGTTCCTGAGATTCTTTTTCAGACAAATTCACCTTTAGACCATACGTATATCACGGCACCCCTAGTAGTTAGTCAAGACCACGATAATATTACAGAAGCCAAGTACCCACTAGGCTCGCTAGAGATGTCCATGCGTGACCTACCGTTCCTACCATTTGAGCGGAAGGATTATTGTGGTGGAGATCGAAATGGAAATATTTTATTCAATATTGCCTTGCCTTTGAGCGGAAGGGTGATTGTGGCAGAGATCGAAATGGAAAGAGGTCTGTTCGATATTGCTCGCCGTCCTTTTCCTTGAATCCTGATGATATTGCAAGGTCCCAACTGGGCATCGGCCGTGTGGACGCACCGCGAATGTGCCGTTAGGAAGCCTCATTGCCGATGAGAACCACGGAGGTATCCAGATTAAGGGGCAGAGGGGAATGAAGGGCTGCATGGCAATGCGCTAGGGGAAATCATGGAGAGGTTATACGTGCACTATCTGTCTTATTAGTTGGAAGACGACATGATTATAGAGAAAGAAATGTAGCAACGCACTGCAGAAAGCGAGAGCACAGAATACATGTCACGATCATTGGATCCTTAGCTAGAGAAATGGAGCCCATGTGAACAAGCATTGCGAGGGAAGGAAGTTTACAGGATTAGCGCGCCGCAAGGGGCGGGGAAGTCAGACTAGGTAGGACAAGTAAATCACGAAAGGTATGCCGCTGTGTTGCGAGCTGTGTCGTGGGGGCGTTGCATGTCGCCCGTTAACTTTTACTGGAAGAGATTGTGCGCGAATGCGAACACAGGGAGGAAAGTATCTCTGTCACCATACGATGTAAGCAGAAGGGTGTCGACGACATTGCGCCGCCGGCAATGTGGTTGGGATGCCGCGAGTCATCCGTTATACTACTACTTGGAGAGTGTGTGAGCGGCTGCGAACGTAGGGAGCGAAGATGGCTCGCATCATATGTTGTAAGCGGGGGTGTGACGATGATACCGCGCTACCGGTAGCATCGTTAGGATGTCGTGAGCCACCCGTTGGAAAGTTACTAGGAGAGAGTGCATGCGGATGAAAATACAAGGGGGTTGGGCATACGTTTCAAGCGGGGGGAGCGTCGAAGGCTCACCAGGTTTGGGTTGCTGCTAGAAGCTGGGAGCAGAGAAAAGTGGCACCATGTTGAAGGCAGGACCACAGATCCTTCATTCGACTGTTGTTAACTGGAATAGAAGGGAGCATATGTGAATTTAACAGACCGCGGTGACACCTCACCAGACAACCACTCATCTGTGACCGGAAGCCAGAGCCGATATGAAGACACATGAAGGGAGTATGGTGGTTGTCCTGCTAGCGAAGCGTCGAAAGGCCGCGAAACGATCGTCTGTCGCTGGGGGAGGGAGGGTGTGTGAACTGAAGTAGAGGAAAGGGCAGTGCGTTCAGGCGGAGGCGCCAAAGGTCACGACGCTAAAGGATCGACTGCTGCCAGAGATCGGAGCAGATGCGAGCATATTGAAGAGAAATACTGTGTGGTGTGCTGTGAGCGGCGATGCAAAAAGATCACCAAAAGATCGTTCCACTGCGGTTAGAAGAGGAAGGATGGGAATCTGTGCAGCGGCAGTAAAGTGTACCCGTCGCGCTGGCAAGCGGTAGGGTCAGAAAGTCACCAGAGAATTGTAAATAACTGGAGAAACCAGGCTCTAGTGTGTCACCTAAAGCCATTGTGCGATTCTCGATGGCATGTGTGGTTTTATTCCCATCAATTGAGAATGAATATCATAAATAATATGCCTCGGGCCCTCAGTCGAATCCCAGCGTACCGTTTGGGCATGAGAACTAAAAATGTATTTTCGGACTCATTCGTTTGATTGCGTTCCGCTGAATCCTGTATATCTCAGTCCAGTCTTCCACCAGCGGTTTGTACCTGCTGATTGCTACCTGTACTTCATCTCAAAGGGGATACGTACAAATTAAGCCATAATTCGAAGCGATGCGTAGAAGAAAGCAGAGCCACCACACGCACCTGTGTTAAAAGGCGGTGAAGCTGAGCAGCTACGTACATGGACCTGTAGTTGACTGGGAGGCAATGTGGAGGTGAGCTATTACATACACTCACGATTGGACCAGACAGATGATTATCATAACAGAGCCTCTAAATGCACCTACAATTCGACTCTGGGGCGATGCGTGAGGGCTAAGCCGTGACGTGGAAGCTGGGCCTCTATATCTATTTGCAATTCAGCTTGGCAGGCGACGGGTAGACACTAAAGCTGCTACGTACGCCTGTTGACCCGGGTGGATAGATCAAAGCTGTGAGAAGTTGCGTGCACTTGTAGTACGACACAAGGCGATACGACTTTTAATATGGCTCAAGGCAATGCGTAGAAAATGAAACACTATCACGCACCGGAAATTCTACTCCGGGGCGATTGCATGTAAGTTGAATCATCTATATGCCTGTTGCACCTCGACTCGAAGGCGATGCGTATAAACTGAACCTCTACTCGACTCCCTGAAATTCGCTCCAGAGACGATTTCATCAACACTTAAGCGCAACGTGCACCTGATTCGACTTGGAGGCGGTGGGCAGAAGCTCGACCGCTATGCGCACCTGCAACGTGCCTCGCGGCGATACCTACTCCGAGGAGATTGCATGTAAGTTGAATCACCTATATGCCTGTTGCAACTCGGAGGCGATACGTAGAAACTGAATCTCTATGCGACTCCCTGAAATTCGGCTCCGAAAACGGTTTCATCAACGCTTAAACGCAACGTGCACCTGGAATTCGACTCGGAAGGCAGTGGGGAGAAGTTCGACCACTACGCGCACCTGAAATTGGCTCGAGGCGATACGTAGAAACGGAACCACCGCTATGTGACCCTACATTCGACTCGGAAGGCGATAGCACTGATACTCATCGCAAAATGCACCTACTAGTGGGATTCAAATCAGAAGGCGATGCATAGAAGCTCAGCCAACACACATATTTGAAATTCGACTCGGGGAGGTACCTCGAAATTGAACAACCACATATACCCGTATCCGACTCGGAGGCAGTGCGTAAAATTTCATTTATAAGGTAACGCGGGGATCTCAAGTATCACTCACCAGCAACTCAACGCTATAGAAGGCCATCTGTCGATGACAGGCAAGTTATCGATAGCCCACATGCTAATATATCCTCTAGCAGCCAGCGTCGTGGTCCCGAATCTTGTAAGTGCGACTGTCGTATGTAACGATCACCGAGATGTGTCCAAAATAAGGACAGGATCATTCACCAGCTGCAGGTGGAATGTATGCTTTATGCTGATGCTCAAACAATAGGAGACTGGCTTCTTCCATTGCCGATTGTGACGAAGCTACTGATCGAAGAGCTTCCTCAGTGTACTTGGTGGATGGAATACCTCAAGAGGAAACTGGTAATTCTTCATGAATTCATGGCTCGCGTAGAAGCTTCTCTGGTCTGGATAATTGAGGATGCTGTAGAGTCATTTCAACACGAGTGGTGTTGAATTGGCTTTTCAGCATCTATGAAATACCCAGGCTATATTGAAGCTGGCCTTGGCAGTAAATAATGCGTACATTTCACCAGCGTGGATACCATCCCACCAGATCGTAATAAACTTGACAGGAGCTTGTTGACGACATACAAGCCTGAGAACGGGCCACCCGACATGTACGCTCATTCAGGATATTCATAGACAAAGGCAAGGAAACGACTACCAAATTGACACTGAAGTCAGCATATGTGTTTCATGCATCCACTATTAAGAAAAAGGCTCACTCCAGATTTTTATGACCAAACGTAAAGGTGCAAGAAAAAAAAGAAAAAAAAGAAAGAAAAAACGATTACCAAGCCAACATCAACGCCGCATTTCTCAAGACTACTTTAATACGCGTTCCTGAAATGTAATCAGAAGGAAGCATTGAGATCACTGTGGATGGAGATGGAGATGAAAAAAAAAGATTGCTCATCATCCGACTTTTACGGTAATTAACTTGTTCCGACTGGCCGCCTTCTTGCGGGGTCTACTGCGAATGTACCGTTCTGTGGCCCCTTTGGAGAGTACTGAAGTCTCGGGCGTGGGAGCAGAGGCGAACGAGAAGTATGTTGATGGCCGGGAAGGAAATGCGCAGTTACTGCAACCCGCGGCCTCGAAAGGTCACTGGTCACTCAGTGCATAACTGAAGGAATCTCAGAACATTGCTTGGCTAGAACGCTAGTGTATGGATCAATTCCTGTAAGAAACGTTTATCATACCCAACGATGCTCTCGACTGTTGAATAAGGGAGGTTATTTCAGATATATCGAGTGTTCATAGTAAGAGGCGTCCAGCCACACACTCGATCTCACAGCAAATTATGCTACATAAATAGTAAGTCCAGCTCTAGTCCACATTGAAAATGACATCTATCTACATCTACATTCAAGACCTGAACTCCGGATACATAACTTCCGCATCAGCAGCCTTCACAACGGGCAAGTCAACGCTGCACTGATTTCCAAAGCTTCTGTTCTGCCACCTCGATCTCAGGGTCGAGCATGATAGCCGTGAATAATGACCCATGCATCCATGTGGTCACGTTTCACCACCCTCCGCCTCCTCGTTGCCACTCATCCTTGTTCTCTTCCACCTCATCCGCGAACAGAGTCTCAAAGTCAAGCTCATATACTCTAGACCCGGAGGAGCGTCCCGGAAGTGAAGAGTTAGAGTGGCTTGGTGACTGGATTGAATTGTTGTGGCAGCTATGCGAGTATTGAAGAGAGGGAGGACTGAAGAGCTGAGTGGGTATGAGAGCTGGGTCAATTAGTAGGGGGTCTGTGTGGTTGGGTATGTGCTTGAAGTTTGAGGCCTTGATGTGGAGTCTAGGTGTAGAATACATTGGAGGCAAAAAAGAATTTCCTAAGTGAAGAAACCACCTAGGAGACCTTCAAATCCTGCCGCTTCTCCATCCGAAATCCTGAACTCAGAGAAATTGTCGAGAAATGGATGGCTTTGTAAGGGTTTTCTGGACCCATAAAATTCAGTTAAAATCTTAAAATTTGGCCAGGAAACTCTATCACAAATACCTATGGAAACTGTGAGTTTCTAGGTGATTTAGTATGCCTAAAATCTTTGAGAAACCCTTGGTTTTGGAAGATATTCTGTCCCAATAAGACATATACATATTCTAAGAATCTTGTCAAGAAATCTTATAGAAATCATGAATTTTCACATGATTTGCTGATCTATGAAAACACACAGGGATTGGAGTTTCTTAAAATAGATTTTTTTTTAGAAATCTCTTTAGAAAATTCTGTATTTTATTAAGAGTTATAGATGCAGGAATTTAATCAGAATGGCTTTCTCATTTTACCAGTGCTGGTGGCATTGAATGTTGCTTTATCAGCAGTGGCACTAGGTTGTGATGGGATCTCCTTGAAGGTGATGAATTAGTGACAGTCTGGGGACATGTGGGTTGATGCTATAGATGTTGGTTTCTATGCTTTTAGGTGAGTATGCCTCTCTGTTTGGTACACTGGATGTGGCAAGCTGATCAAACCTGGCTTGAGATGCCCTATAACTCATGTGTGAACTCACCATATCGCGATGGCATACGTCATGATAGAGAATGCGACGAGCCCCATGTCACGAAAAGAAAGCCATCTTGAAGTGCATCCTTTTTATGTGCGCCGCATCAATCTCAAGATCAACCATAATCTTTCAAGGGGAAATATTGCAAAGACAAAGAAACCTGTGATTGCGCAACTGGCTGTATTCGCTAAGTTGCACGTCGGCCAGCCAACCCATGGAGTTCCGCTCATCACTTTGGTCTTTAAGATAGAAATTGTTGGGGATATTACTGACAATGTAAATCACTGGTTCATCACACCCGTATTTCGACATCACTCAGCCAGAAGGCGTGTGGTCCATAGAACAGGGCTATGAATGTATAGACAAAGGTAAATTCCCAGTGTAGAACAAAACACTGGGAGACATAATACTTACTTGCATATATATAAAAAGTAAATGTTTCATAAAACAGGAGACTGTGCACTGACCAGCTCCCTTTTGAGTCACATTGCGAGCGGAGTTGAATTACTCAACACTCATACTCTTACAGAATGGCTGCCTCAGGATTCAATATTTTGGCTGTGATGGCAACAGCTTGCACTAGCCCGCTGATCTTTCTTGCACAGACTAGTGTAGCAGAGACGACCTATCAGGTGAGAATATGAGTAAAAGCAAAGACTTTGTTGAGGATGCTGCTAGTGCGTTAGTGTGACAGCAAGTCTTATGGCTGCAATGACCAAAATATTTCCTGCAACTGAGTGGGTACTCAGCGACAAAACTGGTTTGAACGTTGTTGTAGGAAGGATGCTGTACTTGATCAATGCTTGTCTTGTGAAGATTTATGTAAGTAATATAGTGCAAATAATAAGCAACCCTAGCAAGTTTGTTGGCAGAAGTTGCAAAGTTATATGCTCAGCTGGGGTCTTCAATTTTTTCCTGATAATTCAGAGCAATGACTCAGAAGTTAATTCAATATTTTTATTGTATATCTGCAACTCAAACCATGCAAGGGTCTTCTTTAGTGGGCTGTGGCATATTTGGTTGTCTCTTATTGTTTGTAAGTGGAGTGACAAACCCTGTAAATAATGTGATCAAGCTATTTGTTATACATCTCACTGTAAGGAATACCTTGTACACATGGATTAATGATACAATTATTTGGGAAGTTCCTTAATTGTCCAAAAGTCATCTTCAACATATCAAGTAATGACCTCTCACCAACCAAGATGACACTATCAACAAGTATAAAAAAAGAAGAATGCACACTGCACAGCATACCCATACTAGCTATAAGAACACATTTTCCAAAGCAGTTGGTATGCCTGCCTACTCTGCTCAAAAAGCGGGCTCTGTAGTTCTGCAAGTTCTTGTTCATCCATACCTTACAAGTTGGCCATTGTCAAAGAGCTAGACAAAGGGAACAGCAAGCCACTGTAGTCTGCTGCTCCAAAGAAGAGATAGGTGGTGTGAGTTAGGTTTCCATCTTAATGCCAAGACCATCTTGATATACTCAACATCATAGCATTTGTCAATATCTACCACAGTGTCAGAATCCAAATAATAGCAATAGATGTTGTGGATAGATGTTGGATTAGTAAAAGTGTTCGGAAACATCCCTAATAATAATAGAGTGGTTTTGGCAAGCAAATGGAAATCCTACAGTAAAAGCGAATGACTTTCGGAACGTCTGCGAATGAAGTGCATAGTTCCGAAGAGATAGAGGTTCCGAAAGGATTCTATCTCGTGAATCGAATGAACTTTGCAGTTCATGTCGATCACAGCCAATAGTCTTACATTCCTTGAAGTGGATGTAACTAATAAAAGTTGAATTGAAGGGCTTACTCAAAATATACAGTTGTTGGTAAAGTTGAGTTTGGGAGCGAGTTTGGCAAGTATGAGTAGAGAATCAAGTTGACATACGATAATTGAACTAGGGAATGTACATGCGAATGTGCTAGCTATATACTGAACCATTCGGAAGAAAGAGCGAATGGGAATGAGTCCGTGATGGTTATAAAGTGGCCAAGGTACATGTATACTAATTAAAGACCATAGGAAACAAAGAACAAGGGTGGTAGGAAAATTGTGAATGAAGAAGAATATTAACGGACCCATAACAACTCTTGAAACATGTTTCCGAATCGCGTGGCTCTTCGGGTAGGGAGAGCCATGCCCAAATCTTTCGGAGAATAAGTATGAGAGTCTAGAACATTCATATCGTTAAGCCTGATGATATGACAAGTCATCGCAAGCTTTGAATGAATGTGAACAACTCAATTCATAATTTCATGGTGAAAGATGGGGATAGTGATGGGGATAGTCAGGGTGCTTCTTTTCTAAAAAAAGAATATGATTGGACCTGACCAATGATTGTTCCACAAGGGTTGTTTCACTAGATGGAGTGTTTGAGTCGAAATGATAGATAAAAGAATTGTTGAATAGTATTGATGGGAATGTGGGTATGTTGCTTCGGACTTCGGACGAGATGCTTCGGAAGGATTTGTTCGGGACGAGGGCAATGTGAATGTAATGCCCAAATTGTGATCGTGACACACAGCAAGTGTCATGTCTTTGTACAAGTGTGGAGTGCCATCGTATGAGACTGTGTTGGTTTACATTTGCATAGTACATTTGTGTAGTACTTTGTTGTGGATGCTTTTGTTAGAAAGTAGACACTAAGATGTCTCAGTCAATGGCATAAGTGACTGAGGCATGTACTCTACTCTACTGGCTTTATGTACTACCATTAAGTGGACTAATTTACTGCGGTGGAAGAATTGTGGACTATCTATTGTGTATTGTGGATATTGACGGTGTTATGTTTAACACTCCTCCTCACCGTGAATACTCCTCCTCGCATGGGTGTCTGCGTATCCTAACTTAATCTGAGGAAAACACGTAGTTTGATGAATCGCTGCGAGTCAAGGACCTTGGTAAATATATCAGCTAGGTTGTCCTTAGTATTGACATAGGATAGTGTAAGCTTGTGAGATTGGACATGTTCCCATAAGAAGTGAAATTTGATATCGATGTGTTTAACCCTTGCATGTAGGAGAGGGTCTCCTGATAGATCGATAGCTGCATTGTTGTCACAAAGGATTGTTGTTGGGCCTTGCACATTCATATGGATACCAGCAAGAAAGGAACGAAGCCAGATTCCCTCTCTCGCCGCTTCAAAGCCTGCAGTATACTCAGCCTCACATGATGATGCTGCTACAGTCTTTTGTTTCTTCACAGTCCAGGAGATAACTCTGGAGCCCAAAGTGAATGCATATCCACTGACACTACGCCGTGTGTCAAGGCAGTTTGCCCAATCTGAGTTGGTAAAGCCCAGTAAGTCTAGTTTCTGACCACCAAGGTGCAGGCGAGTGTTTCTAGTCCCTTTTAGGTATCAAACGACACGAATGGCAGCATTCCAGTGTATGTGAGAGTAGGAGTCTAAGAATTGGGAGAGCTGCTGAACGGCATATGATATGTCAGGATGAGTACCGATCGCAAGATAGAGGAGACAGCCGACAAGTGACCTGTATGGTAATTGTTGCAAGACATGTCATTCATCAGGAGGTAGTGTATCGTGTTGGGTTCATTGAAGTTTTAGGCCTGGATCCATAGGAACAACAACTGAGGCAGCATTTGTTTGTCCAAACAGATGGATGACTTTGTCTATCAGGGCGGTCTGGGAGAGCTTTACAGTTCTTAGTGGTCTGTCCCATGTTATAGCAATCCCAACGACAAAGTGTACCATTCCAAGGTCAGATATTGTCCAAACACTACGTATCTGGTTTTTGAAATGGTTGTTCTCATCTTTGGAACTTGAAATTGATAGGAAATCATCAACATGCACAGCAGCTATGATAGTTCCACTTGATGATGTTCTATAGTATATGCAAGGCTCACAAGGTAGTCGTGAGAAGCCCCAGGTAAGCATTTGTTCATTCAGCATTTGGTTCCAGATCTGACCACTTTGTTTCATGCCATATAGACCGCGTTGTAGTTCCCACACCCAATCTTCCTTTCCCTCCTCCTCAAAATCTGCCGGCTGTTCCATGTATTGGATCTCATCTTCAGGGAGCAGTCCATATAGGAAGGCAGTTTTGATGTCTATTTGCCGAGCATCCCAGTCCAGGTTGGCAGCAA
>QMFG01003822.1:0-37450 GCA_003314545.1 Ramaria sp. MG151
GTATCCCTTGTTTGCAAAGAATGGTGATATGCCCGTCGTGGCACTCAGGGCGTTGTTGTAAGCAAATTCGGCGAGTGGAAGTAGGTCTGCCCAATTGTTCTGTTGGTAGTTACTATACACTCGGAGATATTGTTCCAACGTTTGGTTAGTACGTTCAGTCTGACCATTGCCCTCGGGGTGATAACCTGAGGTGAAGTCATGTCTAAGGCTTTACCCACTGATTTAAAGAAGTGGGAGACGAACTCCGAACCTCTGTCCGAAGTTACATGCGAGGGTACGCTGTGTTTTGAGAAAACATGTAGGACGAAGAGCTTTGTGAGGCCAGCCGAGGTGACTGTGTTGTGCATTGGAATAAATATTGCTTGTTTCGTTAGTTGGTCGACTACGACCAGTATTGCAGTGTAGCCAGCAGACCGAGGCAGCTGTTCGATGAAGTCCATGCGAGTTCCAGGGTTGTTCGGGGATCAGGAGCTGTTTGAGGAAGCCGTAGGGCTTTTGGCATTGGGGTTTAGAGTGTAGGCACGTGGTACAGGACTTGCAGAATTCGTTGACCAAGGTTTGGAGTCCGGGCCACGTGTATTCGCGCCTAATTGCAGATAGAGTCTTGTTCTGACCAAAGTGTCCCGCAAGTATGTGATCGTGTTTATACTGTAGTACTCAGAGCCGAAGGTCATCGGCCTGGGGGACATAGATTTGGTCGTCGTGTTTCAAGAGTCCATCTTCGGATCGTGTCCATCTCGGGTCGGAGGTATCACCAAGGTGTTTTAAGGCCTCGGGGTCTGAGGACAGGTGATCTTTAATGTCAGCATGGAGTTTTTCAAAGTCTATGACGAGGCTCATGCGGAGCGAAGGCAGAATCAAGGACAGAGCTCAGAGTGACTCGGTGATCTGTTGAGTCATGAAGATCGGCCGAAGGTTCTGTGGGTTAATTGTCGTGTAGTTGTTACCCCCTTCTTTAAGGTAGACATCCCATCGTCTAGTTAAGGCATCGGGTTTTGCACTGAGCTTGCCTGGCCAAAACCAAATTACAAGGTTGAACTGCAACAGATATTCGGACCATCGGGCCTGTCTTTGGGTGAGCAGTTTTGTAGTCGAAAAGTATTCCAGGTTTTTGTGGTCAGTAACGACGTCTATCAGGGCTGAGGGGCCTTCTAGATAGTGTCGCCAATGTTTAAAAGCCTCAAAGATTGCTAACAACTCTTTGTCATGGACGTTGTAGTTGAGTTTGGCGCCCGAGAATGTCTGAGAGTGGAAAGCGATCAGGTGGATCTTGCCGTCCGGGGTGTAGGTTGACAGGATGGCGGTGAGGGCATAGTCCGAGGCATTGGTTTCCATGACCAGCTATTGGTCGGGGTTCCAATGCATGAGGATCGGGGCCGAGGTGAAGGCTTTCTTCAGGGTTTCGAACGCTGTTCTGCATTCGTCCGAGAAGTGCCAGGTTGTACCCTTTCAGATGAGTCAGGTGAGTGGTACTGTAATCTCTGAATAATTAAGAATGAAACGTTGGTAGAAATTGGCAAAGCCAAGGAAGGACTGAATATCCTTAACCTTCCGAGGTTCAGGCCAATCTCGGATGACTTGAATTTTGTCTTCAGCCATCATGAGGCCTTTGGACATCAGTATGTACCCGAGGAATTCTACCGTGTCTTTGTGCCATTTGCATTTCTTAGCTTTCGCATAGAGCCTATTTTTTCGGAGCCGTTGAAGCACTTCACGTACGTGCTTTTTGTGCTTGGCAAGTGTGTCAGAGTAAATGAGGATGTCGTCAAGGTAAACTACCATGCATTTATCCAACAAATCTCCCAGAATGTCATTCATGAAACGTTGGAAAGCTGCGGGTGAGTTAGTAAGCCCGAAGGGCATTAATAGCCACTCGAAGGACCCATATTGGGTCTTGAACGCAGTCTTCCATNNNTCTCCTTCGGCGATTCGGATGAGGTGGTATGCATGTTGAAGGTCAATCTTGGTATAATACCAAGACTTCTTTGGTACGTCCAGCAGGTCTGAGACGAGAGGTAGCGGGTATCAGTCTTTCTTAGTTACCTTGTTCAACCCTCGGAAGTCTATGCATAGTCGGAGCGAGCCATCCTTTTTTCAAACAAAGAGGATGTTGCAACTTCTAATGCAGCTGGCTACCTGCAGAGGCAGTAACCGGCCTTGCGCATGGAAGTATCAGGTAGAAACGTGTTAAGGTTCTAATACAAACTCAGCTAAGCTACTATACTAGTTGCTTACTAATACTGTAAGTAGCTTCTACTGCTTGTAATAATCTATAATACCAACAGAGGATGGGTGCTCCGTGCAAGGACCGAGAGGGCCAAATGAACCCAATGTTCAAGTGTTCGTCAATGAAAGATCGGAGGGTTTCAAGAAGTTCAAACCAAGAGAGCAAGTAGATCGGGGGTTGAGGCAGTTTGGCACCGTCCTCGAGAGTGATCTTGAGGTCGTATGGTCTGTGAGGTGCCAGAGTGTCCGCCCTACTAGACTTGGAGAATACGTCCCCGAAGTCACGATAGTCTTCAGGTACACCCTCCATGTCTGCGGGGGTCGGAGATAGGTTGGCTGAGCATGTGGAGAGCTTGGTCGAGGCCAGGTTGAGGTGAAAGGTTTTGGATCCCTCTAATTTACAGGCGCAAGCGAACGCGGCTGCATTGATTAGGGTGATGCGAGGAGCCTCAAGCTTCGGGACAGATTCGGAGGGTGACTTCGGTTCGGCTGTAGCAGCGCAAACTTCAGTCGTCGGAGGTTCGGCCAGATTGTCCGGTCGGGGTGCTCGGAAGGTAATACTGCCCAGTACCCAGTCAATCAACAGATTGTAGTGGGTGAGCCAGTTGTGCCTGAGCACGACCAAACAGGACGAGTCTAGCGAGGTGACATAAAAGTCTACGGGGAAAGTGTGGTCAGAGGAGAAGCGAATAGGTAGTTCTACCACTTCGGTAATTATGGAGTTCGTACTACCATCAAATAATCTAAGAGGGATCGGGTCTATGGTTCAGGTTAGGAGGTTGTGTCTACGTACAAAAGTGGATTCAAGGAAACAGTGTGTGGAGCCAGAATCTACTAATGCTTTAAAAGGAGTGTTTAGAATAGTTTCGGAAGACAAATTAACTACAAGAGACGTAGGACTAAAGAGAGTGGAAGTGTTAAGTCTAACCTCTAGTTTGGCATGTTCAGGGTCAACACAACCCTCGGGATGTGCAGAGGCCGAAGGGTTGCAGATTAGTTTTTTGCCTTGGGGACCGTGGCCGTAGGTTTGGCTTTGGCCTCTGAGGGCTGGTTGGCTGCCTGCGCCGCTCGGGCCTTTGCTGCAGCTCTCGGACACACACTAGCTTTGTAGTCCATGCTGCCGCAGACCAGACACAAGTTCAGGTCGAAGCGATGCTGGCATTCTTGGGGAGTAAGCTTGCCATCGGGCCCAAGCTTACCCAAGAGGTTGGGTACCTTCGACTGAGGCGTAGAAGGCTTTGCAGCCTCTTTGCGTTTGGCCGAGGTACCTTGCTGTGCCTTTGGGGTTGTGTTAGGGGCCAGGGCAACTGATTTCTCAGTCCAAGGTTCAGACCTTGATGATGACTGGGTTGTCTCACAAGCAAGCTCGCCTCAACGTTCCCAGTAGCATTGGTCGATCCATTGGACCAGATCTCGGAGCTTATCCAGGGTGTGGGATTTGTCGAAATGAATCATCTCATCTTTGATTTGCTTCGGGAGGGCAAGATAGGCCTTCCGGAGCAGCACTTGGTCGTTGTAATCAACGAGCGAGGCAAGGCAATAGAATTCAACGAAAAACTTGGTAGCCTTGTGACTGTCCTTCATCACAAGGTTCTCAAGGTGTACTTTGGCGTCCATGACTGCGTCGTACGGACCAAAGTTGATCATGAGTTCCTTGGTGAAGCTATTGTAGTTATTGAACCACTCGGGTTCAAACGAAGAGTCATCAGTAAGGTACGGCTCGAAGTAATCAAGAGCCATGCCTTTGAGGAAGGACAGGGCATAGTTGACCTTGGCAGACTCGTCCGAGAATGCTTTTGGTCAGGCATGGAAATTCAGCTTGCACTGAAGGAGGAAGCCTCGTAGCTTCTTCGGGTCCGAGCCATCAAACGTATCGGGTTCCCAAATTTTCACTTTCGAGGATTCAGTTTTTTGGGACCCATGAGGTCTGCAATCTTGGAGAGAGCCTTGGCGAGGGATTCTCCAACATTGGCGTCGTTGTCCGATGGTGGGTCAGGGTCGGGGTCGGGGTCAGGATTTGGGTCGGGGTTTGGATCATCATTGGGGGGTTTGCAATATAGTTCGGGGTCATCGGGGACCTCCTCAATGTGTCCCTCAGGAACCGAATGATCACAAAGGGGCATGTTTCGGTGTCGAAACAACGGAGTTGGGGTCAGGGAGTTCCTTGCTCTTCGAGCTAGGACGGAGGGTGTTGCTCTACTAATTTGGTTTCGAGCAGCGGATCGGGTGGTTGGGGTCATAAGGACTGTCTGAGCTTCGAGAGTTCTGATATACTGTTAAGAACTGAATCGTAGCAGAGGCAGAGTTAGGTGTGGGACTCAAGGTGGAGTCGACTGAGGTTCGGGGTTGGGTTGCTGAGGAGGGCTGAGGCTTGGTGAACAGGTCGAGTGGGACTTGGCTTCAGCTTATGTGCTGCGCCAGCTCAGAGTCCTGTCCCATATTTCAGACGAGGCCCGAGGTCACCCAAAGTTTGGGTGTGACCTTAGCGAGGAGAGCGAAGGAGCATAAGAATTAAAGCAGAATGTATGTGGGTATCTTAGTCGATATCAGAACTGACTGTCATGTACATGGATAAGTGACTCATATACGAGAAGGTTCGGGGATCGGTGACCAAATGACTGAGGTCAGGGTCGTAAGCTACAAAGGGAAAAGATCAAATGCGAGGTATGAATAGGTGAAACGTGATGGTCGGGGGTTCAGGCCCCGGAGGCCCGAGGTCTCGGGAATTGGTTGGGGATGGGTTCTGACACCATCCCTCATATCCAGCACTTAAGTTCCCATCCGAGTATCTCAGGAATGAGGTATATGCATGTGTAGAGAATTCCACAATAGTATTCAAACAATATTAAGTACTAGAAGCTCTATAAAAGTTGTATGGATTCGTTGCATCATGTGGAGCTGACTGAGCTTTCTTGGTCCAGGAAGGTGGTTATTGACAAAAGCAAAATTAAAATGGTATTTGAACAACCTCAACAGCCCTTAGATGGTCAATCCAGTCTGGGGATGTGTTATGAGTGTAAAGATGAAGATACACTCCCCAGCCTTACCTGCACTTTTTTGCTTATGTAATAAACAATAAAAGCATAGGTATAACTACTAAACTAATCAGTAACACACTAACTACTCTATCAAAAAGAAGGGAAAATGGTAGAAAATCAAGAAAATAGTGCTGGTGATTTCACATACTTCAACAGTTATAAGAGCCAATATTGTAGTTGCCAGAAGCTCAGTCAGAGTTCTTCAAATACTTATCCCCAGTTCCAGCATGAGACATTGTATTTGTTCTTTTTGGTAGGAATCGATCTGAAGATGTACAGAGGAAAATTTGTGATATCATATTTCAATGTCAGTCTGATGACTTTCAAACTCCTGCGCAGAGCGTTTGTCGCTTTTTCACACCATCACAGCATGTCTCCCCATGACCTTCAACGCTCCGGGTCCTCATACTCTAACGATGTTATGAGCTTATCTGTACCACTTGTCTCCAGTCCATATGAGCTTCTCCTGACCGAGAACATCCTAACCCTAAGTCATTTTCAACAGTCCGTGTGCACATTTGACTCGACGAAATTGGTGTATATCATTCATGATGGAAAATTGGTTGCGAGCGGCAGTCACCTGACTGGAATTTCGAGGTGGTGCAATCACTCGATCAGGAGTTGCTACGCCACTACTCTCCATGTAACCATGTTGCGCAGGACCACCTTCTCAAAATATTTCCACGAAGTCACACGCATTCACGCCTCTCCGGCACGTGCTCTTGTCCAGTGATCGTCGAAAACGTTTGGATACCTTCCCACAAATCTCTACCGCGATTCTCTGTTCTCATGGTGTCATCTTTGACCCACTACGCGCAGAGGGTTGCTTCATGGTCTGTCTCAGTTACGAACTGGCAGTGTGACGTATCCAGGGTGTACATTGTTAAATCTCTTTTCTGAAAGAGAAAAATGAGTCAATGCTAGTACCCAGGATGGTACGAGATTCGGTTGCGGCAGTGACATATCGGTCAAGACACTAGAAAGGCGTCGGGTTTTATCGCGTATACATTGGAAAGCGGATAACGCACCGGCTTGTCGACATGGTTCACTGGAGGGTTTCTCGGTTACGAACAGACTCATGCCTTTCGAGCTCAATCACCGAAGACCGCTCGCAGCGTTCCGTTTCTGCTCTTGCTCCATCCTCAGTCCCATGCGACACCTGTTGCTCCCTGAGTTGTTGAGCTTTCGAATGACACACGACTGTTCGGGTCATGTGGCCATCACTCCGGACTTTGGTTTTCGTAACAAGGCCAAGGCCACCCGGCGATCTTTATTGTGTCATTTCACTCGCCGTGGACCACGCTTTACTTGTTGCCTTGTTTGGAAGAAGGTCAGACGAGTGAAGTGTCGGCGGTCCAGAAGCCGGTGTGCAAAGTAAACGACTAGGTCTTGGGGACAATGGTACAGGCTCATGTTGGCATCATGGGTTACGAGAACATACAGGGGAGTGTGCTGTTAGATGATTCAACTCATTCATGGAATGAGTCTGAATCCATATGGCAGTGGTGGTAAATTGATGGTCTTTGTTTTGTGTTGAATGTTAATGAACAATATCTACAGGTCAGTCCTAAAGCATTCACTGGGCACTTCACATACGCCACCCCCAAATTTCTTCATTCCTGACAAGATGTCAATTTCCGAGTGATCAGGATGCTAGTCGCCTTAGTCTCATCCCTTACGAGTTACGGGGCAATATTGACAACTCGGTTGTTTTCAACGATTTAACGTCAACCAGCACCTCCAGCTCCACTTCCTTGACCCTTTGTTAGAAATCCAGGAACCACCAAGAGCCGCTTCAGCAAGCTACCATTGATCTTGGGTGCATCACTCATCCGCTATACCAACAACGCTTGAACCTGCTCTACCTAATCTCGGACACTGATTCCAATGACACTATAACCTTTTCTTGCTCCAGCTTTATTTCCCTGGCTTGTATTTGCGCCGTGAATCGATGGTTAACTCTCACGGTCTTCCCGCCTAGGACGAGAATATGGCACCTTCGGGATTTGTCCCAGACCTTGCAAGGTTTGGGACTACCATATTAGAGATTAGTTCTCATGTACTTGTCCGTGGCACCCCCTGTCAATTTACAGGTGGAAGTTGAGAGATATCGCACGACCTAGCGACGCGACGACAGCCATCGAATGTGACTTGGTGCTTGATGGGGTATCAAGTAGAGGAACGTGGTTTTATTCGCATTAGGTATCAGGCGTTGAATCCCCTCACACAGTATGATGACCCCCAAGTTCATGTTAGTATTCTGGTGACGAGTGGTCCCTCTGTGATGGTCCCAAAGGTTTCCCAAACAAGTGGACGGGATTTATGGCTGGGAACTTCGTTGCGAGGAACCATGTAGCACTGTCTAAAAAGCACTTCCTCGAGGGACGGCGGAACCTCTAAAGAGTAGTACGATGGAGCAAGATTTTGGCGACATGATGCTTGGAGAGGGGGAAGCTCTGCGAGCTTCGAGAGTGGGCGGATCCGGCTGCAAGGGTTGGTGAATCCGAGCACAAATGAATGACCGAACAGATTTTGGTGAGGATGAACATCCCATGAACCATCAAGTTCAGCCCTCAATTTTTGGAACCATCTTGCTTTGCGAGACGTGTTTCCATCACCTCGTTGTCGCAACAAAGTAAATCTGGTGGTCATTTGATGTCTTATTCATGACACTGATCACAACAACTAGCTGGCAGATTAGAAAGGATAGAACAGCAGTAGACATAGCAAGTGTGGTAAGATTGGAGCTAGAAGGTAATCGTTACAAAGATGGTAAGTTAACTACTGGTGAGTGCACTCACAAATATGTCATCAGTAAGAACTACTTCGTGGGGAGTTACCTCTGCGGAGGCGAAGAAGATGATCATATAGATGTAGAATTTCGTACTGGGCCACCGCACACGCATCCTGAAGAAGTTGACTATTTAGTCCTGTTCTTCAGCATCGCGGGTATTTGGACCTGAATGAGAGGTATTAATGGCATCTTGTGAAGTTATGTGGGAGGTTTCCTCTTGAGATAAGGATGTGTTAGACTCTGTGATGATACGTCCAACTGATCAAAGATGTTTTGAAGCAAATGTAAAATCTCTCACCATTAGTAGCTGGCAGAGATGCATCATTAGCTTTCTTGGAGTTGGCAGATGTGTGTTGTCGTCCTCTGTCCTTGCTTGGACCTATGGAAGATTTGCCTCTGCCTCTGTTGGTCTGCTTCCACTCTCCACTCTGCTTTCCCGAGTCCCATTCCCGATTTCCCATTTTTTCCAGCTTTTTCTTCGCATTTTGCTCCCTGTTCTGGTTGATCTGTGCCTGAACCTTGCGATTAACAATCTGTCGAGCTCGATCAGTTGCCACTGAAGTATTAAATGCTTCTTCGTCGGCTTTCACGTGCTGCATGCGTGATGAATACCATTTTCTATTAGGCTTATGACACGGTGCTAACCTCACGACGTTCCTTTATTTTCTCATTTTGAAGTCGTATTTTTTCCATTCGTTCAGCGAGCTCCTCCGGTGACATCTTAGTCTTTGGTAAAGGTACATCAGTACGGCGAGAGTCAGGTTTTAAGTACAGGATACCCACTCTGACAGGAGGAGCTGCTGGTACATACGGCGTACCTTTGTCCTTCTTCGATCTATCATCCTTTTGTGTAACGTCTCCCTCCCTCTCCGATACGCCCCAACTATCATCTCTATCCTTCTTCGACATATCATCCTTTATAGTTGTGCTGGTTTCCTCCGGTGGTCCCCAACTGTCCTCTGCTTCTGCTGGTCCATAATTGTTCTCTATGTCCCCCTTCGGTCCATCTTGTTCGACTGTGTCCGCCAGTATGCCCCAACTGTACGCTGAATCTTCTTGATGATGGAGCCGAGGTGATGCAGTAGATGGAGTAGAGCCAGATGGCTGACTTTGATCTTGACATTCAGTTGCACCATGCATGTCCAAACCAAGAGAATTCTCCATTGTTGCAGGATATGATGACTTCGGGGTGTTGTGACCCTACCATTTAGACGCCTTAGATAAGTTTCCCGCGCATTGTCGGATAACACGGTATTCCTAAAGGACAAAGCCTTTGACAAGCAGTAGGACACGAAATAAGTGAAATACCCAACAGGAAAAATCAAGGAGATGCGCATCTAACTTTCAAGTAGGCGCAGTAATTACGAAACAACCGGGCAAATAATGTCGTAGATTACATAATCTATCTGCCAGTCTCACAATGTCTCTCTCTTCTAAGCTATCCATCACAGACGTGGAACTCAAGTCCAAGCGAGTCCTGGTTCGCGTCGACTTCAATGTTCCAATTCAAGATGGAGTTATAACTAATCCTGCTGTCAGTTTTACTGAGATATAACGCTACGTCCTACTCACTTAACACTACTTTCAGAGGATCGTGGCAGCACTGCCGACAATCACGTATGCATTGGAACACGGTTTGGGTCTTCCTATTCCATTATAGTTGCTTATTATCTGACCGTCTTGGAAACTCACACCTAGACGCAAAGGCTGTGATACTTATGTCTCATCTCGGACGGCCAGACGGAAAGGCAGTCCCAAAATATTCCCTAAAACCAATCTCCGTGGAACTCAGCAAGCATATCAACAAACCCGTCACCTTTCTTCCTGATTGCGTCGGTTCAGAAGTCGAAAATGCTGTGACCTCCGCGCCATCGGGGGCTGTCATTCTCCTCGAGAACCTCCGGTTCCACATCGAAGAAGAAGGATCTGTGAAGGATAAAGATGGGAACAAAATCAAGGCTGATCCGGCTGCTATTGCGAGATTTAGAGAAGGTCTAACAGCTCTCGGTGATGTTTACGTGAATGACGCGTTTGGGACCGCGCATCGTCCCCACTCTTCTATGGTCGGAGTTAAATTACCTCAAAGAGCGGCAGGGTTTTTGCTTAAAAAGGAACTGGAGTACTTCGCCAAAGTGCTTGAAAGTCCTGAACGTCCATTCTTGGCCATTCTCGGTGGTGCTAAGGTAACAGATAAGATACAACTAATCGAGAACCTGTTAGACAAGGTAATACTTCTTTTTACGGGAGAACCCTTTATTGAAACAGAAGCGCCAGGTTGACTCTGTCATCATCACAGGGGGCATGGCATTTACTTTCAAGAAAACCCTCGAAAATGTTTCAGTGAGTAGCTTTTATACCTTCTCTCAGCGAGGTTTACCGTCTGGCTTTCGTAGATTGGTGGTTCTCTATTTGATAAGGCAGGCTCAGAAAAAGTAGCGGAACTCGTGGCAAAAGCGAAAAGAAATAATGTCAACATTGTGTTTCCGGTCGACTACGTGACTGCGGACAAGTTTGATAAGGATGCTAAAGTTTGATATTTCTTTCTGTTGGAAGCTGGTCTGTTGCGAATTATGACGGTTCTATTAGGTCGGCGAGGCTACGGATACGTCTGGAATCCCAGATGGATGGTTAGGTTTGGACGTCGGACCTAAAAGCCGTGAGCTATATCGCGATGCCGTGATAGCATCCAAGACCATTCTGTGGAATGGGTGAGAGCATTATCCTCTTGTTTTCGTTCGATATCAAGTCATCTGTTTCAGGCCCTGTGGTGTATTCGAGTTTCCCGCCTTTGCGGCAGGCTCAAAGGATTTACTTGACGCTACGATACAGGCTGCTCAGAAAGGTGCTACAGTCATTGTGGGAGGTGGCGACACAGCTACTGTCGTAGCTCAGTATGGAGCAGAAGACAAACTCAGTCATGTTAGCACCGGCGGTGGTGCAAGTCTTGAGCTCTTAGAAGGAAAGGTGAGCACGAAACGACAGGGGCGTGGCTTTGTCTTCACTGATTGGTTTGTAGAATCTCCCTGGAGTCTCAGAGTTGAGCCAGAAATGAGTCCTAAGTATGTCAAACAGCCTAGATTACTTGTATAGAGTCGGAAGAAAGCGCCACTAGACAACGGATATTAGGGCAGACCGAGTCTTGCTTTGCAATATTGAAACCGGGATTATCTCGATTCACCTCTTTTGTTAATAATTGCATGAACCTGATATGGGTCAGACAGTGTAAGATAGTGATAGGAGGATGTTCAAATTCACAGTAATGTACATTATTCTAGTATATATACAGTGTATCAGTCAACATTGTGTTGGTGCTTATGATAAGAGCCTTCCAGAATAGCCATCATCCTGTATCTCTTGAATGAATATAAGCTGTGACAAATATAACGCTTACTCGGTATGTCGGACTTCCTCACAAGTGCCAGTCTTCCTAAAACCTCGGCCACGATCACTTTGAGAATTATCAAGTCTTTTGAGTATAGAACAGAAAAGAATCTTGTGCTTCGTAACACCGACCTGGAAAAGATGACTGTCGGAGGACTGAAACGACAAGCACTTCAAAGTAAGCATTCAAGTTTCCTCTACGTTGACGTGTCCGCAATCTCGTTGGAAGCTATACATACAGAACCAAGTTGGAAACCCTTTCGCACCATAATATTTGGTACGCTTATCATAAATCATGTTTTGTTGTCTTTCCATCACCTGACAGTCCTCCAGACACTTTGAAGATCTATACAAAAGCGCATGGAGCGAAAGTGACTAGCGCAGTTCTATTTCGCTTACCAATGTCTTGAGTGGCACTTTCAGACATCAAATCTCATCATAAATCTGGATCACGAAGAACTTATTCTCGAAAATGACGATGCTTGTCTCGCCGATATGGATATAGGTATTGTTATTTACTTGTTCTCATACATTTGTCGCATTCCACTGAGCTTGACTACCAGAAAACGAAACAGAACTCAGCTTCTTCAATCAATCGGCTTATGAAACATTTAAACGGAATCCAGAGGTACTCCACCAGCACCGTAACTCATTTGCCTTGCTTACCTACGGTGGCGCCAGACCAAATGGACGTGACGGAAAAAAGTCTTACTGTAACGAGTTGCGAAGCATGTTCTAAAGTCTAAAGAATGAACGTTTGATACCGGACAAAATCAATAATAGAGTATCAGACACGTAGCAAATTATCATGCGCCACATCAGAGAACATTGTGCTTCAAGCATCACTGATTAGCGCATTGTACTCTCGGTTGCTCCTCGTCCTCATCCATCGCATCGTCAGCATGATTAGCCTGCTCGCGTTGCTGTCGTGCGTCCAGCTCGAGCAGCTCCGCCTCCTCTACTACTATGCTTTTGGAGAACTTTTCAACAGGCTTTCGAGGTGGTAAAGCCTTTTCTAGCTTGGCGACAGAGGAAGGATCGAGGTGATCGGGGAATTTGACATGGAATTTGACGAACAAGTCGCCTGGTTCGTGGTGTCTAAGAGAGGGCATGCCTTGATCGCGGATAACTTTCATATCGCCTGAAACAGATCAGCAAATGAACGGATCATACTGGAGAGAAATAAGAGCCACCCTCTTTGATTGGAATACCAGGAATAATGTCAACCAGCACCACACGGTCGTCAAGGTGTTTGATGGCAATCTGACCTCCCGCAAGTGCAGTTAAGAGATCTATCTCGACATCAATCTTGAGATTATCACCATCGCGGGTGAAACGTTCATGGGGCTTCTCCTCCACCACGATGACAACGTCGCCCGGAACAACGTCAGGGGACTGATCACTTTCCCCAGAAAAAGTGATCGCTTGTCCACCTTTCATACCCTTATCAATATGAACTTCCAAAAATTTTCGTTCTGAAACGACCTTCTTCCCATTGCAGACTTTGCACTTGTTCCTTGGATCGATTTGCTCGCCTGTGCCATCACAATCTGAGCAAGGTTGCTGGATCTGTTGAAGCATTGGCCCCATTTGACGAAGTGTTACGCGAACACCACGACCATTACATGTCGAGCATGACTTAACAGCACCATCCTTTCCTCCTTTTCCATTGCATTTGGAGCATATGACGTGTCGTGTAAGGGCGAGTTTCGTTGTTTTGCCTTTGTAAAGATCCTCGAGAGTCACGTTTACCCTGTGGACAAGATCTTTCCCTCGTCGAGGACCAGCGGATCGACCACCACCACCACCAAACCCTCCGAATATGCCACTACCGCCACCAAACAGTTGCGAGAACAAGTCTTGCGGATCCATACCGCCCATCCCACCTTGTTCTGACAGGCCTGCCTCGCCGCGGGCGTCATAACTAACACCATGATAAGCTGATATGCTATAGAGGTTAGCAGTCACTCACATGCTACGTTTCTGGGGATCAGACAGGACTTCATAGCTTATGAAGTGAATGATCAGCAGAGCACTGACGGCGTGGATATGCAATTACATACGCATGCGTGACTTCTTTGAACAGCTCAGGATCACCACCCTTGTCAGGATGTAAACGCAACGCTCTAAATGTACATTAATATCCAGACGCCACGAAGACGAAGATAAGCTACTTTTTCCTGTATGCCTTTTTTAGGTCACTCTCATTGGCATCGTGGGCCACTTCTAGTAAGTCGTAATATTTGCTACACCGTACCTTAGTCTCAGTAAAAGGCAGAATTGGGAGTAGGTGACATACGTTTCTTTTACCATGATGAGAAGCGGGAGGGACGAAAGACAAGCGGTATTGTAAGAGGTATATGATAGAGAAGAGAAGGAGTGTCAGCTTTTTGGCTGGTGGCTTTACCGCGCCTCCAGAAACACAACGAAGGTTGTCGAAAGTGCTCCGAAACGATCGATCGCTTAGTCACAAGACGTATGAGCGTCTTCCATGTCTATTACAAGTATGTACTCATGAAACATTATGAACCCTTGTTGACGTCCTTGTAAACATCAAAACGACGCTGTGCTCCCACCGGGATTCCTGCGCGCGTCGCATCGGTGACCGCTGGGTCTGAGACCAAGTTTAAGTAAAAAGGTATGAGCAAAAGTAGGAACTAACCAAGGTCAGCATATATGATTGATTCCTTCTCGTCTGTGGTTGCAATAATATCCCCACTGAACCAAGATCAACGGCGGCAGTTCGAGGAAGTTGTCAGATACTCACATCGGACTAACAACAGATGAGTGTCCCCACTGAAATGGGTATAAACACGTGTGAAATGGATCAAAGAGGAGGTCTTTAACTAACCGCATGGTACTCAGCTCCTAGATCTCTTGCAGGACTACACATGGCTACATAAATCTGGTTGTCGACAGCTCTGTATCAGATCATACGCGTGAGTAAAAGACGCGGCCGTGATACAATTCCCGTATACCGTGCTCGCTGCAGAAGCTCCCAATGCATAGGGCCAGTGGTAAGGTTAAATGCTCCAGGATAAATCATCGCAGCACATCCTAGAGCGCGGCTTCAGCCACGCAATATGCAAGCATTCGCGGTCATACCTCTGCGGGCAGCTATCATAGCCATCTCCGGGAACCTAACATCATAACAGATGCCAAGCCCAATTCTCCCAAATTCTAGGACGGCAGTCAGTAACGCTGAAGGACTATACCGCACCAACCTCACCTGTGTCAAAGTGGGTAAGTTTGTTCCCTCCCGTCAACGTAGTACTTTCCTGAGAGTGTGGGATTGGAGAGAGAAAATGGAAGTAAAAGTTATGCAATCATACTTTAAAAGTGATTTTACCAGGGATGTCGATGTCGAACAAGTGAACTTTCCTATGAATAGCTACTAACTCGCCTTTGAATTCATCTATCAACGATGTCCAGGGTTGACTGGAGCAGATATTTACCAGCGGGATTGTACACAGTGGTTGTGTTGTAAATTTTATTGTTAGTTTTGTCCCTTTCCGGCACAGAACCTGTAATAGGGTGTGTTCAGTGTTGATATGCCAATTGCTCTAGCTTTCGAACCTCCAACGATCCATGTTTCCGATTGCTTCGCCATATCAGAGAGCATTCTGACAGTTCTACTCGGACTGTTGGATGCGTCGTAGGGATGATCAGGTATGAAGTCGATCTCCTCAGCATACTCGGGGAAATGCTGCACTCCGTAGGGCGAGTTAAAGCATTCCTACCACCAAAAATTCTAAGGGAACAGATGCGAAAGGGGTATCCCATTCAAACTCTTACAGGTAAGACAATCATATTTGGTTTTGTTCCCTCAAGGGGGTTGACTGCCTTTTGAATCATCTCGCTTGCATGGCGCAAATTGTGAGTTTTGGACGAACCCACACCACCTAGTTGAATTAGAGCCAATCGAAAGGGTTTGAACATAGGAAATGTCGAGGAAGCCATTGCTTTAGATTGAAGTAAAATACTACGTGTAAAAAGAAGACGCATTCAATTGTAATGCAGGAATTCAAACACCGACTCACAAACCATGAAGGCGTCCCTTCTTGTTATATGTAATCCTGTTAGTGGGGATGGCAGGGGTCGCCAGTTCGTGCAAGAACATGTCCTTCCTCTCATTCAAAGCCACACGTATGAACTCCAAGAGACGACAAAGCCTGGCTCTGCCGGGTATTTAGCCGCCGAATTTCTTCAAAAGCAAGGTGCTGGTAGTCTCGTTGTTTTCGTGATCAGTGGGGGTGATGGCACAATCCATGAAGTGATCAATAGTATAGGACTTCCATCGCGACCACTTCAGTTGGTGATATGTCCTCAAGGCACGGCTAATGCTCTTTATTCGACACTATTCCGCCTATCACCTGGCGAAATGCCGACTACAGAGTATCGTCTTAGATCTCTCCACGCCTATCTTGAAGGTTGCTCCAGGCGCGTCGCCCTGACTCAAACATGTATCTTCGACAACAAGGATCGGGTCACAAAAACTATTTTCGGAGTTGTTGTAGCCTCAACGGCCCTCCATGCATCCATACTCGATACCGCTGAGCGCTTACGACCTAGCATACATGGTATTGAACGCTTCAAGGTTGCGGCTGCGGAGAACATATCAAAGTGGTACCATAGTCATGTCCGACTGTTTCCAGGATCGGAAAACGTACAGATTTATGATCCCATAGTTGGAGCTTTCAAACCGCTTGCATCGACAGAGCTCGATCTACCAGGGCCATTCGCGTATTTCCTGTCAACTGTGAATGTCGACCGTCTGGAACCAGCGTTTCAAATCTCTCCACTCTTTGTTTTATCACCACCTGGGTATGGGGAAATGGATTTAATTGTCATCCGGCCTCTGCGAGACCCATTCTTGGAGGGCAACAGCCAGGATAGTCGAATAGCATTCGTCCCAAATCTGACCGCTGTATTTCAAGGAGCTTATACCCAAGGAAGCCATATAACCCTAAGATACCAGAACGGACTTCCTACTGCTTCAGGGGATGGACCTTCTGTAGTGGAATACCTACGATGTGGTGGCTGGGAGTGGACACCAGTAAGCCCTACGGCTTATCTTATCTCCAAACTCCTTCATGACTCCTCCAGAATGATTATGACACAGACGCACATCTTGCCTGCGTTGATGGGACAATGCTGGAAATACCAAAAAATGGGAAGGTAACTTGTCAGGTGCTATATGGCTCCGACAATTCGCATTATTTGGTCTGCGCTTGATGTAGCAATCAATTTTGACACTAAAAATTTTCTCCTTTATTACTATGTTGCTTGGTCTATGCTTGAGTGACCAATTTTCCTGCAAGTACAGCTTCCACAGCCTTAGCGGTGTGTGAGTAAACTTTGTCGATTTCCTGGGTACCATCGATCTTCGGACATGTAGATCAATATTTTGAGGTATAAAGTCACTAAGGCCATACCTCGGCCACCTTTTGGGAGTGAAAATAGTGTTCGATTACAGGTCGCGTCTGCTCGTTATGAGTCACTGGTTAATAAATCAGGACCAATTGCTTTTAAATCTTCTGGATAGATCCTACTGAATCTCTTCTTGATGGTTTCTGTATTATCGTCCTCCCGACCACTCGTTTTTCCCCTCTCAAGCAGTCGCTTCAGCATAATCTCTTCGGTGCACGAAAAGGAGAGCACCAAAGAGGGAATGCAAACCTTAGGTTGATGTGTATGTGAGTTTCATTCAATGTCCATTACACGCATACCTCTTCTTCGAATTTGATCGCCTGATCCATCTTACGCGGGAAACCATCGATAAGGAATCTGCCTTTGCCATTGGCCCATGCATCCCCCTGCTGCTGTTGCCGGAGAGCGTTGTTCATGGCGTTCTCTAATAGCGCGACAGTAACCTCCATGGGAACTATAGTGCCTTCACGTATACAGGTCCTAATCAAATTGCCATATTGCGATCCTTCTCGACGCTGCTCCGCGCGAAGCAAATCACCAGCTGCAAGATAATGGTTACTCAAGCAGCGTGCAGACAGTTCCATAACACAAACCAGAGAGATGAACAAATGCGTAATCTTGTACAAGCAAAGAACACTGCGTACCCTTTCCTAAAGTAACAAATGTAGATAGAAAAAGAGGTTTAAACAATTCTAAAATACCTGCGCCTGGTCCACCAAGGACGAAGATGACTACCACCTTGTTATGATCGAACGAGGACTTGCGTTGTGTATGGGATGAGATTGTGAACTGTTTCTGACTCTTATCTTGGAACTGCAACGTCTGGGCGACGTTTTCGATCTGTGACATCGAAATTGTTGTGATAAGGAGGGTTTAAAGGGTGATCGTGATGCCTAGGTTGTTTAGAGGCAGGAGCAACCGACGCTTGGCGATTCACGATGAAGGCAAAAGTCCCAAAAGCCACCAGAGTGAGGCCTACTAGAGCAAAAGGGTTTGGAGCACGATTATACCGACTAGATGAGCTAATTGTGCGTGCTGTAGGGAAGGAAAAGGATGCGGAAGTATTCAAGGAGGTGACCCGGCTATTCGAAATGAAAGGGCGGAACATGTCAGTATCGCCACCTACAAGTGTCCATAACATACCCCGGCTCAAACTACGTACTTCAAGATGAACATCCTCGTTAGTAGTCTGAATCTTGTTCCTATCTAGTCCTTGAGTTTTTAGCATCTCACTTTGCAAGTAGGAGACTCTTTTCGGCCGGACCGTAACTCCAGCAGAACGTCTTCGCCAACATCAGCGCTCTCTGGCAAAAGCGCAGCGTGAGCTCGACCGAGAACGAAGTAAACTGGAACAGCAAGAGAAGAAGCTTATCATGGATATCAAGAAGAGTGCAAAAGCGGGCCAGATGGTAAATCCATTGTCATAGGTCAGTCAGGATAATTCATACACTGTTCTAGAATGCATGCAAAGTCATGGCCAAAGACCTTGTGCGGACTCGGCGTTACGTTCAAAAGTTCTATCAAATGCGCACACAATTACAAGCCGTAGGCTTAAGAATACAAACTCTGCGCAGTAATCAACAAATGGCCGACGCAATGAGAGGAGCAACAAGAGTACGAAAAGTTACGTTTGTCTTTCTTCATGTTCCTCATCGACTGTTGATTAGGCTATGGCTGCTATGAATCGAGGATTGAATCTCCCTTCCATTCAACGCATCATGAATGAATTTGAGAAGGAGAGTGCAACAATGGACATGAAGGAAGAAATGATGTCCGATGCTGTAGATGATGTCATGGATGATGAAGTAGAAGACGAGGAAGAAGAGGGGGACAAGATACTTAAAGAAGTCCTGGATGAAATTGGAGTAGGATTGCAGCAACAGGTGTGTTCAAGTTGTGTCCTCCCTCGTCTTTATTGAAGTTAAGTCTGCTCGAAAAGCTCAACGAGGCTCCTACGGGTCTTGGTGTCGTGCCCACACCTCTCGCAAACACTCGGCAGCCGGTAGCCATTGGTGAAATGGATGGTCCTGCTGTGACTTCACGAGGAATAGGGAATACAGATGAAACGAGCAGGTTAGTATCTGAAGAAGATGCTTTGCAGGCTAGACTAGATAATCTTCGCCGAAGTTAAGAGCACTTGTATTACCAGTTCTACATGTCATAGTGTACTATCTTTCGCGTCCCTGCCAGATGCTTAGTTTGGAATTTATACTCGGAGAGCAACAGCTGCACGGGCTTCGTTTGCGCTTAATCGCCAATTGATACCTGAATGGTTGTAGAACTCATCTCCGTCTTCTTCCTGTAGTAAAATTTAGTGAAACAAGCCGAGCTATATTGCACAGAAACACACTATGTCTAGGTTAAGCAGAGTGGAAATCTGCTGCAATCGTTGAAACTTCTCGCGTGCATCTCCAAAGGCAGTTTGAGAAGACAGATACCCAAGTATAGAACGCACGTCCCGATCGAATCGTATAGCTCCAAGCTAATGCAAGACAAATTAGAAGGACAAGCATACGTATAAACAAGATAAACACATGCCTCAGTCAACCTCATTCCCATTATGAACTTCTCCCAGGGACGTACTAGCATGTCGACTGCTAGGCCAAAGAATATCCTGTAATTGTTCTCCGTAAAAGCATCCTACAAGGGTATGGAATTATCTATTACATTGGCTACAAGTACATATATACTAAGAGACTAACCTTGAATCCATCCATTAATGCGCTCCATAATCTGATAAATCTTTTCAGGACAAGATCTTGTGATTCTGCTGCAGCATACGTCTCTTCGTCCAGCATATATGTGATTTCCTTATATGTATCGATGACCAAGGAACGTAACCGCGGCCGAGTGAGTTGGTTAAACAATTGCTCGACCCCGGACTGGAGAAGAGTATGTGAAAAAGGATTTGGTCGTCAACCCCCTCAAGTGAAAGGAAATTAAATCAAATCAGATAAGATGCTTACTTTCAGCACACTTTGGAATTGCGGAACAAGTTCCAACAAAGTTGAGATATTGGACCTGACTCTTGGCACTTCGCTCTCTAAAAAACTCTGAGAAATGGCGGGGGGGGATAGGAGGTCCTTTACGAGCCGGTCCATGTGGGAAGACGATATATCAATGTCGTTTAAGAGTATCTTCCCGAATTCTAAGCGTAAAAAATATGCTGCAGGAGATCCCGTGACAATACTCACAATGAACATGGACTTGTTCTCTTTATCGGCTCTCTCTCTTTGGGGCCCATTCGTCGAGTTAACAGTTTTGTAAACATCATCTAACCGCCTCTTAATAACCGATGCAAAATCTCGTGACATTACATCTTTAATTTGTCCAATAGTTCGCTCTACCGAAGAGAGCGAAGATGTAGAGATCAAACGGTGCAAAACGACCTTAAGGATGTAAAACACATCATCAGGTGTTGTTGTAGTGGGGGGACTGAGCGAAGAATCTGAAGTTGAGAGATGATGGGCCTAGGTGGCTTGATATGAGATAAGTGTCAATCGTGTGTGCTTTATCGTACCTTATCCGTGATGACTCGTAGGTACCATATCTCAAGTGGTGAGTAGTAATGCGTCAGTAAGGCATCCATGACAGATTGACTGGCGGATGCTTCAATCAATTTCAAGGTTGGTGAAATATTTGGTCTCCCTGTTGTATGATTGGTATCAATGTTACCAGCGTCACCAGGACTTAGGAAAAGATCGTCCGAGTCCACATCATCCTAGGAAAGATTAGGGAAGTCGTACAGAAGTAATTTTTCGGATATGACCTTTAGCCTATCGCAAAGGAAGCGACGAAACAAACCCCAACGCCCTGCCATTCCAGCTAATTCAGACAAAACTTTATCTATATCGCGGGGGTCTACGTCGTCCTCCGGATACATCTGAGGTCCTTGCTTGCGTGGTCCAGAACCAACAAAGATAGGGGTTAGATTCGACGCCTGCGAAAGCTAGAGGGATAGAAATCAAGATAAGCCTAGAGACAACAAGCTAGAGGGAATCAAGACAACTTTGCGTTTCAAAGATCGCTCTTCTTCCCACCCCTCCGTAAGTTTAGTAACAACACGATCACATTCCTCGAGCAACTTGCTAACGACAGCAATCATCTTACCGCGGCCATAATACTTTTCCACGATTGGCTGATGTTGATCGACGATGAGGGCTACGCCCTCAAACAAAGACGTAAGCATGCTAATATAGTACATGGGGGATGAGGCTGAGAATGATTGAGGATTGGAGCTTGTTGGCATTAAAGAACGGACGCACTTTTAGTGGAGGCAGGGACGCGAGTACGTACTAAATCGACAACAAACGATGAGTATGCCTCTAGGCCTTCCTCTTCCCAACCGATAACTGGAAAAAGCTTGAAGAAACGACTGGTGGCTGCCGCATTTCTAGCTTGGGATGCTTCCTGAAACTGACTACGAAATACAGACAGGAGTTGTTCGCGTGCCTTCTGCAGAGTCTGCACAGGAGGCAGTGGGGATTCTGAAGTGGGCTACATGACAGGTCATGTCAAAATCTAGAATCAAAATGGAATGGACCAACGACAGCAGTTTCCGCGAACGGTGCAGAGATGACTTCTGTTGAGACGGACATAGCGCGTGCACAATGCCTTGTTGCAGATTCCCAGTCTTGAGACACCATGTCTGTTTGAAGTGAAGCTAAAGAAGACTTTGGCATCTACATGAGATGGTGCTTGCGCAAGTTGCTGTGTAGTAAACCTTGAGTTCCATAATTTGGCCAACTCTCTCTGCGCCTTCCCGAATTCTGTGAATCTCCTCATCCAATACCCTAACCCTCCCTCCTACACGTTCTGCTGTGCGTGCAGTCAGAGATACTTTATTGGAGAAAAGAGCTGCCTCATGCTGAAGTTCATCTACGTAAGGTGCAAGTGCACGCACGCGCGCGAGAGAAGCGGTGATGGGCTCTCGGGCATATAGGAGATCTGTAAGAGACGTAGATAAAGCAGCTTCACGGGACTGCAGTGCAGAAAGCGAGGCCAACAGAGCTGGCAGAGTAGTGAGTGAACGCGAATTCGTCTCCATAGGTACCACCATTAAATATTGAGAGCGTCAAAGGACTCATCGTAGTTTCAAATACTCAAGCGCGTTCCTTCCTCCCTACTTATGGCAGATAATGTGTACTCGAAGGGAACACGCGTGTGGTTTCCGGACAAGGAACTCGGTTGGATTTCTGCTGAATGTACCACCATCACGAGAGGTACAGGGGACACTATTAAATTACAGTTCGTTGATGAGCGAAGCAAGGTATGTTGTTACAGCCTCCGCTGGCACACTTCGTTGAATGCGTATTTCAGGACATCATTATAGACACGACGGGAAAAGATATCAAGGATTCAGCAGATAGTCTTCCCCCATTACGAAACCCTCCGCTTCTGGAAACAGCAGACGACTTAGCGACACTCTCCCATTTGAACGAACCTTCAGGTAAGGAGCAACTTCATCGCATACTCTCCAACTTATTCCTGTACAGTCTTGCATACCATTCGTAATCGTTATGCCCAACACAGTATCTATACCTATAGTGGAATTGTCCTCATCGCCATGAACCCCTTCCAACGAGTTACACTCTACGGTCCGGAGATCATCCAAGCTTACAGTGGTCGTCGCAAAGGGGAACTGGAACCTCATTTGTTTGCCATTGCCGAAGACGCGTATACAGCTATGTCCAGTGATGGTCAAGGTCAAACTATCATCGTGTCTGGGGAAAGGTATGATGCTTGTCTTCTCTCTGTGTTGATGCTCAATTGGACCACCATTTTTTCAACCGATAGTGGAGCTGGAAAAACAGAATCGGTACGCCAGGTATTTGCTGCCCTCCATTCGGCTCTTAACGTTTCCGTACAGGCCAAATTAATCATGCGATTTCTGGCCTCCGTAAACCCTCCTAATGCGAATGGAAAGTCCCGTACGAAAGTTTCTTTGGACGAGTCTAGTGAAGTCGAACAGCAAATTCTTGCAACCAATCCTATTTTAGAAGCATTTGGCAATGCGAAAACTACTCGCAACGATAATTCCTCCAGATTCGGAAAATACATTCAGGTACTTTCTACTGTGCTTAAATACACTTATACCAACCGACCTTTTTGATAGATTCTCTTTGATGGCAAGCAAGAAATCGTTGGAGGACGCATACGGACCTATTTGCTAGAACGTTCTCGACTCGTCTTCCAGCCCGAGATTGAGCGCAATTACCACATATTCTATCAGCTTTGTGCAGGCGCTCCACTAAAGGAACGGAAGGACTTGGGTCTGGACACCGATGTCACAAAGTTCTTTTATTTGAAGCAAGGCGGTCCTAGTTCAACCCCGATTCCCAACGTCGATGATGCTGAAGAATTCAGAAATACACAACGAGCACTATCGACCGTTGGAATTAGCGTGGAAAAGCAATGGGCTGTATTCAAACTGTTGGCCGCACTGTTACATCTCGGCAACATAAAGATTTCCCAGATGCGGAATGATGCCGTGTTAGACGATACCGAGCCGGCAATGCTGTTAGCGACGCGTTTTTTGGGGATCTCCGTCGCCGACTTCAAAAAATGGACGATCAAGAAACAAATTACTACTCGATCTGAAAAGATTGTGACTGCTCTGAGTTCATCACAGGCTACTATCGTCCGTGACAGCGTAGCGAAATTCATCTACGCATGCTTGTTCGAGTGGCTCGTTGCCATCGTGAACGAGAGTTTAGCTGGTGAAGGAGGAGAAGCAGCGAACCGTGCGGAAATGTTTATTGGTGTGCTGTACGTTCTACAGTCCCTCAATTTGTTAATACGTCTTCAACCATGTTCTCATCTAGTGATATATATGGGTCAGTTTCGAAGATTTATGTTTGCTACCGAACTAACATCATTGGGGTAGATTCGAGCACTTCCAGAAAAATAGGTAATTGTGGTAGTACGTTTGTTGTCGTACCTTATTCACTTTTCATCAGTTTCGAGCAGTTTTGCATCAATTATGCCAATGAGAAGTTGCAACAGGAGGTATTTATGACAATGTGTTTACATGCATCTCACTGATCCATATCCACTAGTTCAATGCACACGTGTTCAAGCTTGAACAAGAAGAATACGTTCGTGAACAGATCAAGTGGAAATTCATCGATTTCTCAGACAACCAACCCTGCATCAATTTGATTGAAGGAAGGCTGGGTGTTTTGGCTCTGCTCGACGAGGAATCTCGACTGCCATCGGGGACTGACGCTTCCTTCCTTCAAAAACTCCACTCTCAACTTGACAAGCCTGAGAATAAGGACGTTTTTAAGAAGCCAAGGTTCGGAAATACCGCATTCACCATTGCTCATTATGCCGTCGACGTCACATATCAAGCCGACGGTTTCATTGAGAAGAACAGGGATACAGTGCCGGATGAGCATCTCGCACTTTTAGCTTCTACTAAAAACAAGTTTCTGAAAGAAGTTCTGGATGCTGCTCTCGCCTCAGCCAAGCCCTCAGACACTCCAAACCCAACTTCTCCCGCCTTCTCAGATTCAGGAAGTGGTAGTTCTCGGAGATCCTCTATCATCCCTGATCCAGGACGCTCCTCACTTGTTTCCAGTGGTACTGGCACCGGTGGAGCCGGTCCCAGACGTCCTGGTGCCGTAGCGAAAAAACCTACCCTTGGTTCAATCTTTAAGGGTTCACTAGCCAGCCTCATGGAGACCCTCGGCGTCACTAACGTTCATTATATTCGCTGCATCAAGCCCAACGAGCATAAGCGGGCTTGGGAATTTGCTCCTCAGCAGGTTTTGGGCCAACTAAGGGCCTGCGGTGTTCTAGAGACCATTCGAATCAGCTGTGCTGGATATCCATCGCGTTGGACGTACGAAGAATTTGTTGAGAGGTACGTTGGGGTCGTTGGATATTTACTCGTCTAACTCCCAACGTCTTAGGTATTACATGCTCGTCAATTCTAAAAGCTGGGCGCCTATGATCAAGAAGTTAGAGATCAAACCCCTTTGCGATCTGATACTTCAAACTACTATATCAGACGAGGACAAATACCAATCTGGTCTCACTAAGATATTCTTCCGTGCTGGAATGCTTGCTGCAATGGAGTCTCTGCGTTCTGAACGTCTCAATGGACTAGTGACAATCGTTCAGAAAAACATGCGGAGACGCATGGCAGTGAAGAGATATCAAGAGACGAGGCAAGCGGCAATCATAATTCAAACGTGGTGGCGTGGTATAATGGCCAAAATCCTGGTGGAAAAAATCAGGCGAGAAGCTGCAGCCCGACGACTACAACAAGGCGTTCGATGTTTCATCCAAAGGCAGCAATTTTTGACGGTCCGCCGCGCTGTTGTCGGTTTGCAAAGCCGTGAGTATTGCTCTGTTTATTGTGCTCATTTTATCAAAAGATGAATATTCAATATTCAGGAATCCGGGGTATGCATGCGCGAAGTACCTTCCAGGACTCTCGACTTACTTCTGCTGCGACGAGTTTGCAGAGCCTCTTCCGAGGAATGTATGTGATCGGCCTCCTATACTTTCGTGTCCACTTCTAATTTTTTTTAGTCTCGAGCGGAGAAGCTTTCGTCATGATGTCCAGATGGTTATACATATTCAATCTTGTATACGTCGTCGACTCGCCCGCAGGGAACTGAAGGCACTAAAAGCTGAAGCACGCTCTGTCTCCAAATTCAAGGAGATCTCGTACAAGCTTGAGAACAAAGTTGTCGAACTTACTCAGACGTTGCAGACGCGTACTGCCGAGAAGAGAGAGCTGCAGACCAAATTCCTGGATCTACAGCAGCAGTTGAGCAACTGGATGACAAAGCACGAGGAGACGGATACACGGGCAAAACACTTACAATCTGAACTGCAATCTGCGCAAGCTGAGGTCGCACGACGGGACGAACTACTACAGTCCAAGAGAGATATAGAGCAGAGACTTGATGACGCGCTTGTCAAAGTCACGGAAAAGGAGGATATAATCCAAAAGCTCACGGATGACCTCAACCGTCAGGCCCAGGAACTCAGCCAGCGGCACCGCAATGCTGAGACGAGTCAGAGTCGCGTAGATGAGGACGGCTCTGTCGTGGCTACACTAAAGAACGAAGTCAGCAACCTTCGGGAGCAGCTCAATCGTGCCAATGCGCTCAATGCACTGACGCGTGGCGGTCGCGCTGAGCCTGTTTCACCTACATTTGTTCCCGCACTACGTTCAGAGAACGGCATCCCCAATGGTACGGCGCTTGTCCCTCCTCTTGCCAAACGACATCAGCGAAGACACAGCTCAGCTGGTGGCTTGGGAGTTGACCCAGATGGTGTTCCACGTGATGCGACTGATGATCTCATGGTGTCCGTTAAACGAAATCAATTGCGGGATCCTCGTGCCGTTTCAATGGCATACAATGGCCAAGATAACCTCTCTCGATTCCGGAACAACGGCCTAACGGAAATATATGATGATCCGGCTGAGGAGAAATTGAAATTACTTGAGGACGCGAAGCACTTAGATGAGGACATCCTAGACGGCCTTATCAGAGGCTTGAAAATTCCTGCTCCAACTTCGCAAAATACCTTGGCAGCAAAGGAAATTCTTTTCCCAGCCAACCTGATCAGTTTAACAACTAATGAAATGTGGAAGTATGGACTCATCGCTGAAAGTGAAAGATTTCTCGCGAATGTTATGCAAGCTATTCAAGCTCACGTAATGGTGTGTCATGACAACTGACTGTGGCTAACTCACATACATTTGATAGTCTTTCTCGGGCGAGGATGCGATTGTTCCTGGAGTCTTCTGGTTGTCCAACGTACACGAAATGCTTTCGTTCATCTGCCTAGCAGAAAGCGACATGCTTCAAGGTATAGGACCCGGTGGTGAACCCCATGGTAGAGAATTTGACTGGGGTGACTACGAGCGGCTGGTCTCGATCGTCAAGCACGACCTTGACAGCCTAGAATATAACATCTATCATACCTGGATGGTCGAGACCAAGAAGCGCCTGTCAAAGATGGTAATCCCTGCTTTGATCGAAAGCCAATCATTGCCCGGGTTCACGACAAGTGATGGCGGGGGTCGATTGTTTAACCGCCTCCTCAATGCCAATACACAACCCGCTTATAGTATGGATGACGTCCTCAATCTGCTTAACAAAGTCTGGAGAAGCATGAAGACGTACTATGTGGAAGAATCAGTCGTCCAACAAGTGGTCACTGAACTTTTGAAGCTCGTGGGTGTAACATCCTTCAACGACCTATTAATGCGGCGTAATTTCTGTTCCTGGAAGCGAGGTAGGTCGGCTTCCTCCTTCCCATGCAAGTAACGACGTGTTCTTCTTAGCTATGCAAATCCAATACAACATCACCCGTATCGAGGAATGGTGCAAATCACATGGGATGCCCGAAGGGACGTTGCAACTCGAACACTTGATGCAGGCCACGAAGCTCCTGCAGTTGAAGAAGGTTCGGCGGACTCTAATGTGTTGGATGTTGAGCGCAGACTTCTTTGAACTTTGCAGGCAACAGCTCAAGACATCGAGATCATCTACGACGTCTGTTGGATGTTGAGTCCCTCACAGATCCAGCGGATGTGCACGAACTACTTCGTTGCTGATTATGAGGTATGCTATTTTAAGCTTTCGTTGAGCTGTGTTCAACGTCCCTGTCTAGAATCCCATCTCCCCTGAAATCCTTCGAGTTGTAGCATCGAGAGTGGTTCCCAATGACCGCAACGATCACCTACTTCTTTCGCCAGAAAGCGAGGAAGTTGGATCTTATGAATTACCTCTGCCACGAGAAGTCAGCGGTCTGGAGACATACGTACCTGCTTATTTGAACGTGGGTCATCTACGGAGACTTGCTGCGCTTGTCTCATGAATCCGAGCGTTAATATATTCCCCATACTGTCTTCAAACGGATCATGTATATTCACACACAATTATCTGTATAGTCATTTTCACTCTATCACATTTGCATTGTTCAACAGGAGACTCTGGTGGTTGTCTAACGTCTGTACACAACATACCAATGAGGTCTATGCAATTCCAGTGGCATATTACAAACTCGGTACCATTTTTCATGATGATCTAATCGGAATGCCAGCCACCGACCGCTCCCAAGGTGGCTCCGCTAAGCTGGTCTCCTTGCAAGGGGGTGTACTCTTTGTCCTTTTTAACTGTATGTTCTTTGAGAAGTTTATCATCAGTAACAACCTGCAATTTAATAGCTTGTCAGAACTGCCAGATTCAGTAGTTCAAAACGGTTATTACTTGATCAACTACCTGAAACCTGCCCTCATGGGTGTCAGAATTCAATTATCAAGGATAAAAGTCATAGATGAATGTAGTATTAGTAGTATTGTTCAGAAATGTTCCTAATAGTAATAGAATGATATTTGAAAGTGAATAGAAATCCTACAGTAAAAGCAAATGGCTTTCGGAATGTTTGTGAAAAGGTGCATGGTTCCAAAGAGATAGATATTCCAAAAGGATTCTATCTCATTGATTGAATGGACTTTGCAGTCCATGTTGATCATAGTCAATGGCCTCACATTCTTTCGAAGTGTGTCTAAACTAATATAAGTAATGTTAGAATACTCACTCAAATGTGAAATTGTTGTTCAAGGTGGTTTACGACGATTTGGCAAGTTGGAGTAGAACAATCAAGTAGACGTACAATAATTGAACTAAAGAATATACATGTGAATGCTCTACCTATATACCGAACAGCTGGAAGGGGGAGCGAATGGGAAAGAGTCCGTGAAGATCAGAAAGTAAGGTAGAAGTCACTAGGAACGGGCACCCCCTTACATAAGCGTGAAGCTCATTTTCTTCAAAATTGCTACTAGATATTAGGAGAGGGATAAAACACAATTTAGCTCCTAGAATATGTTTAGTATATTACTTGCTAAGACTTGTTGCAGAGACTTTAGAAAAAAACACAAAACTGAGTGACTAGTAGCAATTTTAAGGTCAAAATATCCAAAATAATAATAATTTTTTTTGTAATTCCCGTGCAAATTGTAGCACTTTTCATTTTTCACGAAGAAAATTTTGCAGGTCATGTGGTCAAAAGCCAAGGTCATGTGACTCGGCTCCTTGGCTATTGATCACGTAAATGGTCTTTGGTACGGACAGGATGGGTAGACTGTAGGGTGGGGGGGGTGGTAGCAGTGGAGACATGGAAGCTCAGTCCTAGTTTTATTGCAGAATTATATTTTTGTTTTAGCATACTAAAAAAAATTATTATTTTTTTTTTTTCAAAACTAATTTCCAGGCAAATTCTAGCACTTTTCATTTTTTTGTGAGAAGATTTTGCACTCATGTGATGTAGGTGCCCATATTACATAAAGGGTGCCCGTTCCTAGTGACTTCTACCTTAGCTAAGGTACATGTATACTAATTAAAGGCCATAGAAAACAAAGAACAAGGGAGGTAGGAAAATTGTGATTGAGGAAAAAGATTAACGAATCAACAATAACTGTTGAAACATGTTTCTGAATCGCATGGCTCTTTGGATAGAAGTAACTGTTCCTAAATCCTTTGGAGGGTAATCCTGAGGGTCTAGAACATTCATATCATAGAGTTCAATTAATAAGTTCATTGTGAAAGATGGGGATAGTGATGGGGATAGTCAGGGTGGTTCTCTCTAAAAAAAGATCATGATTGGACCTAACCAGTGATTGTTTCACTAAACATCAACTGGAGTGATTGATAAACTGGATTGGGTGACCGGATTGAATATATGCAAAGAATGGAGGAAGGGTTGTTTTGGATTTCCAAAAGAGGTTTTTGGAAGCATTTGGGGATTGTGGTTTGGGGAAGAAACAATGTAATGGCCTAAATTGTGATCATGACAGAATGACCCCTCATGGCTCTCAGATTATGATGAATTTGTTGACAAACTGATGATCAATTTTGGCTCATATTGTCGGAGCCTGCTCCCAGACTGATCCCTGAATCCCCGACCACCATGTTTTACCTATTCTTACCTCATATTTGATCTCCCCCTTTGTAGCTTATGACCCTGACTTTGGTCATTCAGTCCCTGATCCCTAACCCCCTCATATATAAGCTATTCATTCATGTACATGGAAGCCAGTTCTGATATCGACTAAGATACCCAATATACTTCTATCTCCTAATCCTTACGCTCCCTTGTCCCCTTTGCTAAAAGGTCATGCCCGAACTTCAGGTGACCTCAGGCCTCATCCAAAATGGGACAGGACTCTGAGCTGGCGCAGCACATAAGCTGAAGCCAAGTCCCATTTGACTTGTTCACCGAGCCTTGGCCCTCCTCGGCAACCCGACCTGAACCTCAGTTGGCTCTATCTTAAGTCCCAGCTCTATCTCTGTCTCCGTTCTGACCTAGTTCTTAACACATATGATGCAATTGTGGATGCCAAAGTCAAACTGGAACAGCTCATCATGAAGGAAAGTCATAAGGCAACAAAATTCTTTGTCAAATTCTACTGGCTCTCTTTGCTCCTTGATTATAACAACCAGGCGCTACTCCGGAAGGCCTATTTGGCCCTTCTGAAGTGCATCAAGGATGAAATGGTACATTTTGACAAGCTGGCAACATTGGACAGACTCCAGGACCTTGTACAAAAAATTGATCAGCATTACTAGGAATGCAAGTCAGAAATTTCCAGAGAGCAAGGCCCAGCTCCTAAAACCAAGGTTAAGAATGAGAAGCCACCACAAAGCAACTCCAAGTGGAAGGCCACTAACAATGCCCCAGCATCCAAGGACAAGAATAAGGGAACAGTCAATTCAAACCTGGCCCAGTCCAAGAAGTCAGATCTCATGGACAAGCTCAGAAAGGATGGCAAGCTCACTGAGCAGGAATGGCAATGGTGCCTTGACAAGCAGCTCTGTCTGTTGTACAGCAGGAGCAGCCAGATGGTTTGCAAATGCCTGAAATCAACTAAGGCATGGGCAACCAAGTATTGTTTTATCAAACATACATTTGTCTGTAGATACAACATAACTACCAGTCCTATTTCCCCTCTGATCCCTTTAAAACTCTTTGATGGTAGTACAAATTCTTTCATTTCCAAATTTGTAGAACTTCTGATCCACTTTTCTCCTCATGACTCTTTCTCTATAGTATATTACATATTGTCGTTAGACCCCTCCTGTTCGGTGATAGTTTAGAGTGCTTGGGTCACTTGTACTGCTGTTTCAGCCATCCTAGAGGTGATAAGTTTGACTGCATGGTGAATATTAGCTGGGGAGAGTTTGACAGGGCAACTGCTAGAAGACTTGGGAAGGTCAGAGAAATGTTTAGAACAAATTTTGAGATAGTACCAGTTCTGACACCAGTAGAGGATTATATCTGACAAGGATTTTGGCCAGAATTAAGTCTAGAAATAACTATGTTGAGTTTGTTGACAGAGAGAGGTTTTATAAAATAATATAGCTGAAGTTCTGGTGTTATTGCAGTGGTAGATGTGTGAGGAATACTGGAAGCATGAGGAAGAGAGATAGAATGCAGAACAGGAGGAGAAGGAGCAGTTGGAGAAAGAGCAGCTGGAGGTGGAGGTAGATTGGATTTCCTAGGAACAGGCAGAAAAAGGAAAAAGCCAATCAGGAAAGCCCAGGAGCAGGAGGTGGAGGAAAAAAGGAAGCAAGATGCAGAGCAGAAGCTTCACAAAGCTTGGGTGTGAGATCAGGTGTGACATGCAGAAAGGATACAGCATTGAAAGCTGATATGGCTGCCTATCAGCAGGAGCTCTTAAGGGACTGTAGCTGTATCAGGGCAGGAGACTGTTGGGTATAAATACATCCTAAGTTAAGCCAAATCTTTTCCCATCTCTATTTTCCTATAATTCTTTTCTTGATATGCTCACATATTTTTTAAAATATTTTTGCATTTCTTATTTAGGCTGCAATTTATTTTTTTCACACTATTTTCAGTTGCAGCCTATTATTTTTGTTAGCACTGGCATGTTCCTAAACACCACATTGTATTTTTACTTCCACTCTGAGGGTTTTGCTACTTTAATACACAGCTTGCAAATTTGCCTCTATGTGGGCATCTTGGTCAGAGCAACTGATTTCACTGCCTGACACACATGGGCGTCAAAGGGCCAGAAAGGAGGTATATGTGGGTGAACCATACCTGCATGTCCTCTCCTCCTCAGTGCTTGACCACACTGAGGAGTATTTTCTCTAGAATTTATTCCTGGGAGATTTGCTAGCCTACTGCATTTCACAGAAGTTACCTACCTTTGTGCCCATAATTCCAACAGAGCCTTCTGGGCTGAGTACAATCAGGGGAGTGATGCTGGACCCTTGGAGAGAGGTGAGTGAAGAGATAAGATCTCTGGGTGCAGAAGCTGATAGGGTTGCAGGAGCCTCCAAACCCAGGAGTGCAACCAGGAGTGTGTTGTTCAGAGTGGCCAGAAGGCATGCTTGTATTGCCAGGAGAAGAAGATTGCCTGAAAGCTCTCCAGGCAGAAGTCTCAGAGCAAGAAGAGGTCCCATGATGCAATTGTGGACAACAACGACTCAGGGAGAAGGCAAGTGGGTATGTGTTAAGAACTGAATCAAAGCGGAGGCAGGGATAGGGTTGGGACTCAATGGAGAGTCAACCAAGGTTTGGGGTCAGGTTGCCGAGGGGGGCCAAGGCTCGGCGAACGAGTTGAATGGGACTTGGCTTCAGCTTATGTGCTGTGCCAGCTCAGAGTCCTGTCCCGTATTTTGGATGAGGCCCAAGGTCACCCAGAGTGGAAAGCGATTGGGTGAATCTCGCCGTCTGGGGTGTAGGTTGATAGGATGGCGGCAAGGGCGTAGTCTGAGGCATCAGTTTCCACAACCAGTTGTTGGTCGGGGTCCCAATGCGTGAGGATCGGGGCCGAGGTGAAGGCTTTCTTCAGGGTTTCGAACACTGTTCTGCATTCATCCGAGAAGTGCCAGGTTGTACCCTTTTGGGTGAGCTGAGTGAGTGGTACTGTAATTTCTGAATAGTTAAGAATGAAACATTGGTAGAAATTGGCAAAGCCGAGGAAGGACTGAATATCTTTAATCTTCCGAGGCTTGGGCCAGTCTTTGGATGACTTGAATCTTGTCTTTGGCCATCGTGAGGCCTTCGGACGACAGGATGTATCCGAGGAGTTCTACGGTGTGTTTGTGCCATTCGCATTTCTTAGCTTTTGCATAGAGACACTATTTTTTTGGAGCCATTGAAGCATGTCACATACATGCTTTTTGTGCTCGGTGAGTGTCTCAGAGTAAATGAGTAATAAGAAAATGAATAGAAATATTTATTTATTTGATTTTGTATTTGTTTTGTTTTTATTTGAATTTTGTTGAGGTTCTGTGAGGCGAGCTTTAGGTGCTTGCTTGATAATCTAACCAAAATTCTATTGTGATGTGGGGGATGCACTGATACGGGAGCAAAGTGTCAGCGCTAAAAGTTTGCATACACTGATGTGAGCTTGTAACAGAGATAAGAGTGCAAACTTAACAAATTTGAGACAGCGATTGAGTTGAATAGATCACTTGTATTGAAAGCAAACGGCCAGTGACGATTTGCTAGCAAAGAAGTGATTGCATAGATATAGAGCGATGGATTCAGATAATAGGAGACTTGTGGCGTTTTTTTACTGCCTTAGATTGTACCGGGAACTACAAGCATATTTAAGTGAAAAGCTACCTAGTGATAGTCCTTTGTGATTCCAAGAAAAATAGTGGGGTGATGGAGCGGTTCTGGGGATGCAATCTACATGAGGGATAAAATGCACAAATGTGTAACTAGAACCTATCTAAAGCACCTGAAACCGATCAGTGTGCTATGGGAACTACAAATCATGCATTCAACAATTTTATTAGATAGAAGGAACAAAGAAAAAAGAGGAGGAAAACTTCTGAAACTCCATTTCGAAGCTCTGGGTGCTTGTTTAAATGAAAAGGAAGCAATTGGCTTCGTTTGGGGATTGGTGATGATAGGGGCTAGTCAAAATGGAAGATATATTGCCCTATGTACATTTGGAAGTGTTTCAGAGCCATGTGGAGGCTGAATGATGGCTATTTGAGCCCGTTCGTGTCCAAAGTGCATATATGCGCATGTTTGTGCTTGCGCGGCCTCGGGGATGTATCACCAATTGACTCTAAAAAATATAAACAGAATGTATTCTAAGGCATGAAGCCTTGAATTGAAGTTAATAGTGTTTTTATGTTGTTTTTCTCTTTTTATTCAAGACGGCATCTCTGATGCATCAGTGAATTACCTAATCCAAGTTCACACAGTAGATAGATAAATAATAACAATGAGGATGTCATCAAGGTAAACTACCATGCATTTATCTAACAAATCTCCCAGGATGTCATTCATGAAACATTGGAAAGCTGCTGGTGAGTGAGTTAGCCCGAAGGGCATTACTAGTCACTCGAAGGACCCATACCAGGTCTTGAATGCAGTCTTCCATTCATCCCCTTTGGTGATTTGGACAAGGTGGTATGCGTGTTGAAGATCGATTTTGGTGTAATACTGAGATTTCTTTGGTGTGTCCAGCAGGTCCGAGACGAGTGGTAGTGGGTATTGGTCTTTCTTTGTTACCTTATTCAACCCCCGGAAGTCTATGCATAGTTGGAGCGAGCCATCTCTCTTTCAAATGAAGAGGATTAGTGCCCTGTGCGAGGACCAAGAGGGCCAAATGAACCCGATGTTCAGGTGTTCGTCAATGAAGGATCGAAGGGTTTTGAGTTCGGACTGAGAGAGTGAGTAGATTGGGGGTTGGGGCGGTTCAGTGCCATCCTCGAGAGTGATCTTAAGGTTGTAGGGTCTGTGAGGCACCAGAGTGTCCGCCTTAGACTTGGAGAATATGTCCCTGAAGTTGTGATAGTCTTCAGGTATGCCTTCCATGTCTGCGGAGGTTGGAGATAGGTTGGCCAAGCATGCTGAGAGTTCGGTTGAGGCCAGGTTGAGGCAAAAGGTCTCAGATCCCTCTAATTTACAGGCACAGGCAAACACGGCTGCATTGATTAGGGCAATGTGAGGAGCCTCAAGCTTCAGGATGGATTTGGAGGTGACTTTGGTTTGGCTATAGCAGTGCAAACTTGGGTTGTCAGAGGTTCAGCTGGATTATCCAGATGGGGTGCTTGGAAGGTAATACTGCCCAATACTGTCAGAAACCAACTGAAACCTCAGGCCTCCAGGCCCAAACCCCCGACCATCACGTTTCACCTATTCATACCTCATGTTTGATCTCTCCCCCTCATAGCTTACGACCCTGACCTCGGTCATTCGGTCACCGATCCCCGAACCCTCTGGTATATAATTCGCTCATTCATGTACATGATAGTCAGTTCTGATATCAACTAAGATACCCCAATACACCTTGCTTAATCTCTATGCTCCTTCGTTCCCCTCGCTAAGGTCACGCCCGAACTTCAGGTGACCTCGGGCCTCATCCGAAATACAGGACAGGACTCTGAGCTGGCGCAGCACATAAGCTGAAGCCAAGTCCCATTCGACCTGTTCGCTGAGCCTTGGCCCCCCTCGGCAACCCGACCCCGAACCTCGGTCGACTCTATATTGAGTCCCAACCTTCACTCTGCCTCCACTAAGATTCAGTTCTTAACAGTATATCAGAACTCTCGAAGCTCAGACAGTCCTTATGACCCCGACTACCCGATCCGCTGCTCGAAACCAAATCAGTAGAGCAACACCCTCCATCCTAGCTCGAAGAGCAAGGAACTCCCCGACCCCAACTCTGTTGTTTCGACATCGAGACATGCCCTTTCATGATCATTTGGTTCCTGAGGGACACATCGAGGAGGTCCCCGATGACCCTGAATCATATCGCGAACCCCCCGATGATGATCCGAACCCCGACCCGAATCCTGACCCTGACCCTGACCCTGACCCACCATCGGACAACAACACTAATGTTGGAGAATCCCTTGCCAAGGCTCTCTCCAAGATTGCGGACCTCATGGGTCCCCAAAAAACCGAATCCTCGAAAGTGAAAATTTGGGAACCCGATACGTTTGACGGCTTGGACCCAAAGAAGCTACAAGGCTTCCTCCTTCAGTGCAAACTGAATTTCCGTGCCCGACCAAAAGCATTCTCGGAAGAGTCTGCCAAGGTCAACTACGCCCTGTCCTTCCTCAAAGGCATGGCTCTTGATTATTTTGAGCCGTACCTTACTGATGACTCTTCGTTTGAACCCAAGTGGTTCAACAACTACGATAGCTTCACCGAGGAGGTCATGATCAACTTCGGCCCATACGACGCAGTTGTGGATGCCGAAGTAGACCTTGAGAACCTCGTGATGAAGGACAGTCACAAGGCCACCAAGTTTTTCGTTGAATTCTATCGCCTCGCCTCGCTTGTCGACTACAACGACCAAGCGCTGCTTCGGAAGGCCTATCTTGCCCTCCTGAAGCGAATCAAAGAAGAGATTATTCATTTCGACAAACCCTGCACCCTGGATAAGCTCCGAGATCTGGTCCAACGGATCAACCAGCGCTACTGGGAACGTCGAGGCGAGCTTGCTTGCGAAACAACCCAGTCATCATCAAGGTCCGAACCTAGGACCGAGAAATTGGTTGCCCCAGCCCCGAACACGAACCCGAAGGCACAGCAAGGTACCTCAGCCAAAGGCAAAGAGGCTGCAAAGCCTTCCATGCCTCAGTCGAAGGGACCTGACCTCTTGGGTAAGCTCGGGCCCGACGGCAAGCTCACTCCCCAAGAACGCCAGCGTTGCTTCAACCTGAACTTGTGTCTGGTCTGCGGCAGTACAGACCACAAAGCTAGTGTGTGTCCGAGAGCCGCAGCCAGCCAACCAGCCCTCAGAGGCCAAAGCCAAACTTACGGCTATGGTCCCCAAGGCAAAAAACTAATCCGCAACCCTTCAGCCTCTGCACGTCCCGAGGGTTGCGTTGACCCCGAATGTGCTGACTTAGAGGTTAGACTTAATGCTTCCGCTCTTTTTAGTCCTACGTCTCTTGTAGTTAATCTGTCCTCCAAAACTATTCTAAACACTCCTTTTAAAGCATTAGTAGATTCTGGCTCCACACATTGTTTCCTTGAATCCACTTTTGTACGAAGACACAACCTCTGAACCTGAACCATAGACCCAATCCCTCTTAGATTATTTGATGGTAGTACAAACTCCATAATTACCGAAGCAGTAGAACTACCTATTTGCATCCCCTCTGACCACACTTTCCCCGTAGACTTTTATGTCACTTCACTAGACTCGTCCTGTTCGGCCGTGCTCGGGCACAACTGGCTCACCCGCTACAATCCATTGATTGATTGGGTATTGGGCAGTATTACCTTCCGAGCACCCCGACTGGATAATCTGGCCGAACCTCTGACGACCACAGTTCGCGCTGCTACAGCTGAGCTGAAGTCACCCTCTGAATCCATCCCAAAGCTTGAGGCTCCTCGCATCGCACTGATCAATGCAGCCACATTCGCCTGTGCCTGTAAATTAGAAGGATCTGAGACCTTTCGCCTCAACCTGGCCTCGACCAAGCTCTCAGCACGCTCGGCCAACCTATCTCCGACCCCCGCAGACATGGAGGGCATACCTGAAGACTATCGTGACTTTGGGGACGTATTCTCCAAGTCTAGGGCAGACACTCTGGCTGTC
>QMFG01003829.1:0-31322 GCA_003314545.1 Ramaria sp. MG151
CAGGTCTTACGTCAACACATAGACTCCTTCGACTCTCAGAGTGTGGGGTCCAAGTAGGGTCTCTGTCTGTGCCTGTAGACGACGGAGTCGAGTCTGAGTGGTCAGATTCGTCCTGTTCTTCCAGGGGGGAATTCGGTGCTCCACTGACAGAGGTTGCGTCTTCTACATCAAAAAGGAACGAGCCGTGGCTGTTCTCTGCGATGCCGCCAAGTGAACAACCCACTATACAGGTCATCCAACGTTCCCCAATACGTTCATCGGAAAGGTTCTGAAGCGGCTCCCGTGTGTCGTTCACCTGGATAATGTCTGACATGACTAGGTAAGGTTTCTGTGAAGGCTTGCGGACAAGGCGGAAGACTATAAGATGTGATGCAGCGGTCCAGCAGAGCCAATTCAATTTACAAAAGACCAAGTAGGTCGCGACCTGAGAATGGTAGCATGAGACGACGAAGGTTTCCATAGTTGTGTCGTGGCACACCTTGAGAATGATCATGTCCACCATGTTGCAACTTTTTTCCCTCTCCCAGGAAAGTCTGAACCTCCCCTTCCCACGCGCTATGATGCCTGGCCATTTTCTTACAATCCCTTCGCTTTTCACCTCAACAAGACTGACAGTTAGAGGAGAGCCATCGTGGATAGGCGTTACTAGCGCTCGAAAATCTGGTTGCTGACGCAGTGTTGTATCTGGAGAAGCGAATCGAAAGGAACTGCCAAGGCCTTTGACCCGCACAAATTCATTCAGGATCCTGGCTGCTCTCGTGAGCCAGGTTTTATCCAAGAAACGAGATACCTCCGACTCTGATGATAGGTCAGTGCCTGTTGGGTAATCTTCATCATACATTGATTGTATATTGTTGAACCTGTTGGAAAACCCTTCATCCACATGGATCGGCTCCAGAGCGTGTTTGACGGCATGTTCTAAGGCATCAACGAGATGTGGATCATGTACACAGCGGTCGGGAATATCATCTTGGGAGAGGTTAAGAGTGTGTGCTCCAGGCTTTGACACAGAGGACGCGTTCCCCCAACATGAGGGAAGGCTGTGGAATTTCAGTGGCTGCGAGACTAACTTCCACAGTGTTCGCATGGTGGGAAACGACAAGAAGTGACCACAAGGGACCACAAGCCATCATTCCACAGTACAACCCCTCAGCTCTAGATTCTTTCCCCTTTTCTCCTAAACTTAGCCTCCCTCTCCATCGACAAGCAGGTAGCCTCTCAATGCACCCTTCTTTAAGTGGAGCTTGACGAGTGCGTATCTGAGAACATATAGTTCAATATTACTACTAACGATGATACTATAGGTTGCCAACCCCAATGTTGTCCTCGGTCCCGACCACTTGTATCGCTATTCCCTCAGCATGTGGGTGTGGATTACATTCGTTACTCTGTTCAGAATAACAACTGGTCATTAATACTGAATTCGCTTTATTTAGTAACGAAGTTGATCTTTGACACGATGCGTCCTTGTATGTCTCAAGTGTAGTATGATAAAATCATAGGGCAACAAACATGGACAAAAATCATCAATAAAAATACTGAAAAAAAACTGAAAAATATCATAGATGATTTTAGTTCCTTTCTATCAAAGAACATAAAAGAAATGTGAGTTTAAATATATCTGGCTTGACATGAGTATGATAAAATGAGATAGAATTTGGAATATAATTGTCTTTTGTTTTTGTTTTTATTTTTCTCTACTTGTCAATTATGTAATCAGTTTTGAATACTGAACTAAACAGATGCTTTGGGATCAAAAGTGATCAGTGTCTAAAGCTTATGTACTAAGCTAGATGATAAGATATAAACTGTTGAACTCATCAAATTTGAGATAACCTTTGGGTCTGGTAGATCCTGTGATATCTGAGTGAACAGCTGGTGGCAATTCTCTGTCAAAATTCTGGTAGCTGAGCTATTCAGCTATCTTAAAGGTACTAGTTAACTTTTGGAGTTTTACTGCCTTGTTTTATTCCTTAGAACTACAAGTGTATTTAAGTATTCTGAGCACTATAGTAGCTATTTAGTGGAAGCAAAAGAATTGGGGTGATGGAATGATTCTGGAATTTACTATGGAGGCAGGGTGGTGGTATAGCTAAAACATGTGTAGCTGATTCTAATCTATTGGGAGCCATTCTGAAACTTGTATCTAAGGCATTGAGAACTACAAAGAGAGTAATCAACATATTTTTGATATGGAAAAAGAAAGAAAAAAGCTAGAGGAAATCACTGCAGCAGGGATGGATGTCTATGGTATGTCTGATGCAGATGCAGATGCTAATACCTGGCTATTCTCTGGTGCCTTGCCATATGCTTTGGAAACTTTCATTTATTTCTATTTTTATCTTTGTCTCCAATGATAACCACTTGGGCTGATGGCATGATAGATCATGTACAAACATTCAAGGGTGGATTGTCAGAATTCAATTATCAATGATAAAAGGTGTAGATAAATGTAGGGTCAGTGATATCAGTCAGAAATGTTTCTAATAGTAATTGAATGATATTTGAAAGTAAATGAAAGTCCTACAGTAAAAGTGAATGGATTTTGAAAGGTTTGTGAACAGATGCATAGTTCCAAAGAGATAGATATTCTGAATGGATTCTATCTTGTGGATCAAATGAACTTTGCAGTCCATGTTGACCACAGCCAATGATCTCACATTCTTTTGAGGTGTGTTTAAACTAAGATAAACAAAGTTAGAGTACTCACTCAAAGGTGTGGTTGTTGAGAAGTTGTTGTTTAAGGTAGTTCATGACGAGTTGGTAAGTTTGAGTAGAGCAAACTGTCAGAATTCAATTATCAATGATAAGAGTTGTAGATGGATGTAGGGTTAGTATCATCGTTTGGAAATGTGTCTAATAGTAATAGAATGGTATTCGAAAGTGAAGAGTAATCCTACAGTAAAAGTGTATGGCTTTCAGAATGAATAAATGCATAGTGTCAGGGGACAACCTATTTTCACCAAATCCTTCATCTCTAAGGCCTTTACACATGCGAAGCACAAGTCTGAAGCACGAGAATCTTGGTCCAAAGCCTCGGGTCCTTGACCCAAAGCCTCCAAATACAAGTCCGAAGTCTCAGACCTCTAGTCCGAAACCTTGGACCACCCAAGTCCTCAGCCAACCTCAGGGTATGGTCCAAACATCTGATCCGAACACTTGGTCCAACATCTGGTCTTTGTCAGGGATGAAACACCTTATGGGGATAGAAGTCGAGCAGAGTTGACAGCACGTAGGAGTGCCCCTGGTTGGGCATTAGGTAGTCGTATATAGTTTTTTCACTAGTAGTGGGGACCCCTAGACTTTTCTCTTTGGACTTCCCCTCTACTAGGTGAGAGTTCCTTTACTGTACTTTCTTGCATATATATATCTCTTTGGATTTCCCCTCTACTAGATACCTATGGGTGCTAGGAGGGTTGCCCTTACAGTAGAAAAGTCTCCAGAGAAGGACTGGTGGTCAGAGTGCAATTACCAAAATAGGTAATGACAGAATTGAGGACAGCGACTCGGAGGACACAACCTCTCCCATACGCACTGCACCTGACTACCCCTCCTCTATCATCAACTCCGAATGCTGAACAGACCCTCCCTCCCTACTTGAGATGGATATACCAGAAGACTGTTTCCGAGCTGTGGAAGAGGAGTTGTCAGTGAACCAGATGAAGACCGATGCCATTCAACTAGCATTAAAATCAATCCTGGCAAAGTTAGAAATTGACCCACAAGATGTAGCAACAAGTCCCGAACCCAACCTGAGGCCGAAAATGGACTCATGGGATAGACCCGAAGAACCAAACTCTGGTACCATAGGAAGACAGCTGAGACTGGCCCTTCCTTCAGACTTTGATGGAGACCGAAGCAACAGCCATGTGTTCCTCAACTCCTGCAGGCTCTACTTTCAGATCTGCAAGGTAGACTTTCCAAACGACCAAGTCTGGATTCACTGGACCCTTTCCTTTTTCAAAATCGGCCGAGCTGCTTGGTTTTCAAATGAAGTGATGCGAACCAAACGCAGGACTCAAAGGGCAAAGTACTCAGATTGGAAAAACTTCAAACAAGACTTTGAGGAAAAATTCTGCCAAAGGAATGAACAAGTCTCAGCACTTACAAAGCTAGAAGGCACCGGTTGGTACCAAGGGAAGGACTCAGTCAAAGACTACATAGATCGGTTCTCGGAATTGATTGACATGGCTGAATACTCAGACAACAAGACCATCGTGATCAAATTTCGCAAAGGCCTTGATCCTGCAATCCAGAACCGAGAGGCAGATTCCTTAGAGGATTTTGGAGGCCACAGTGGGTGAATAGTGCGCCCCCACTGCTGTACATAATAGATTCTCCTGTCTTGAAATTGAGGGTGAAGTAAACTCCCCCACCTCACAGACGAAAGAATCCATCACAGCCGTACCCCCCCTCACCAACAGTGGGAGAGGCAACTCCCTAAGAAATATATCTGTCAGAATTCGATTTATCAAAGATAAATGTTATAGATGAATGTAGTGTTAGTAATAACGTTCGAAAATGTTTCCATATGAATAGAATGGTATTTGAAAGTGAATAGGAATCCTACAGTAGAAGCGAATGGCTTTCGGAATGTTTGCGAAGAGGTGCATAGTTCCAAAGAGATAGATGTTCCGAAAGGATTCTATCTTGTGAATCGGATGAACCTTTTAGTTCATGCCGATCACAGCCAATGGTGTTACATTCTTTCGAAGTGTATTTAAACCCAAATTGATAAGTTTTATAGGACTTACTTCGAAGTGAAGTTGTTGTTCAAGAATTGTTAAGTCAGAGTAGATCAATCAAGTAGACATGCAATAATTGAACTGCAGAGAATACATGTGAATGTGCTACTTATATACTGGGAGGTTCGGAGGCAAGAGAGAATGGGGAGGAGTCCATTGGGAATCGGAAAGTAGCTAAGGTACATGTATGCTAATTAATGACCATAGGAAATAGAGAACAAGGTGTCACAATCACAATATGGACACCTTGTCTATATCATTGTCCTTCCGAACAAATCTTTCTGAATGGATCTTCCAAATCCCAAATCACCCTTGCCTCAATACTTCCCACACATTTGATCCAGTCACCCAATCCAGTTCAGGAATCACTCCATGAAGTGTTTAGTGAAACAATCAATAACCAGGTCTAATCATAATCTTTTCTGGAAGAGAAGCACCCTGACTATCCCCATCACTATCCCCATCTTTTCCAATGAACTCATTGATTGAGTTATTTCTATTGTGCGGAAGCTTGCGATGACATTCCATATCATCATACTCTATGATATGAATGTTCTAGACCCTCAGGGTCACCCTCCGAAGGATTTAGGGACGGTTAGTTCTATCCGAAGAGCCATGCAATTCGGAAACATGTTTCAAGAGTTATTGTTGGTCTGTTAATCTTTTTCTTCATTCACAATTTTCCTACCACCCTTGTTCTTTGTTTCCTATGGCCTTTAATTAGTATACATGTACCTTAGCTACTTTCCAACCCTCACGGATTCTTTCCCATTCGCTCTTCCTTCCGAATGGTTCAGTATATAGCTAGCACATTTGCATGTATATTCCCTAGTTCAATTATTGTATGTCAACTTGATTCTTCTACTCACACTTGCCAACTCGTCCTCAACTCACCTTAAAACAACAACTTTATATTTTTTGAGTAAGCACTCTGATTCCACTTTTATTAGTTAAATCCACTTCAAAGAATGTAAGATCATTGGCTATGATCGACATGGACTGCCAGGTTCATTCAATCTATGAGATAGGGTCCTTTCGGAACATCTATCTCTTTGGAACTATGCATTTCATTCGCAAACATTCCAAAAGCCATTTGCTTTTACTGTAGGATTTCTATTCACTTTCCAAAACCATTCTATTATCATTAGGAATATTTTCGAACAAATTCACTAACCCAACATTCATCCACATCTTTTGTCCCAGGTTGAGGTAAAAGGTCTCGGATCCCTCTAATTTACAGGCATGTGTGAACACAGCTACATTGATTAGGGCGATGTGAGGAGCCTCAAGCTTTGGGACAGGTTCAGGTGGTGACTTTGGCTCAGCTGTAGCAGCATGAACTTCAGTCATTGGAGGTTTGGCCAGATGGTCCAGACAGGGTGCTCGGAAGGTAATACTGCCCAATGTAAGGGAGTGGCACTCCCTGTACAGTGATTCTATCTATTTTTAGTACACTTACAGTGGGTCAGGTCCACACTCCACTTACCACATCATTCCACATTTATTTAGATATAAATTCATGTAAATAATTAACACAAAAACAAGAGAAGTTTGATCCCCCCTCTCATTAGGACTTCTGTCTGCGTCTGCGGCAGAAAGCCTTCTTACACCAATACCCAATCAATCAATGGATTGTAGCAGGTCAACCTGTTATGCCTGAGCATGGCCAAACAGGATGAATCTAGCGAAGTGATGTAAAAGTCTAAGGGGAAAATGTGGTCAGAGGAAAAGCAAATAGGTAGTTCTACTGCTTCAGTAATTATGGAGTGTGTACTACCTAAGGGGGATCAGGTCTATGGTTTGGGTCCAGAGATTATGTCTACGTACAAAAACAGATTTGAGAAAACAATGTGTGCCATTGGGCCCAAGCTTACCCAAGAGGTCGGGTCCCTTCAGCTGAGGTGTAGAAGGCTTTGTAGCCACTTTGCCCTTGGCTGAGGTACCTTGCGGTGCCTTTGGGATTGTGTTTGGGGATGGGGCAGCCAGTTTCTCAGTTCAGGGTTCAGTCTTTGACGATGACTGGGTTGTCTCACAAGCAAGCTCACCTCGATGTTCCCAGTAGCATTGGTTGATCCATTGAACCAGATCTTGGAGCTTATCCAGGGTGTGGGGTTCATCAAAATGAATGATATTGTCTTTGATTCACTTCGGAAGGGCGAGATAGGCCTTCCAAAGTAATGCTTGGTCGTTGTAATCAACGAGCAAGGCGAGGCAATAGAATTCAACAAAAAACCTGGTGGCCTTGTGACTGTCCTTCATCACAAGGGTTTCAAGATCTACTTTGGCATCTGCGACTGCATCGTATGGGCTGAAGTTGATCATGAGCTCCTCAGTGAAACTATCATAGTTGTTGAACCACTCAGGTTTGAATGAAGAGTCATCAGTGAGGTATGGCTTGAAATAATCAAGAGCCATGCCTTTGAGGAAGGACAGGGTGTAGTTGACCTTGGCAGACTCATCCAAGAATGCTTTTGGTTGGGCACAAAAATTCAGTTTGCACTGAAGGAGGAAGCCTCGTAGCTTCTTTGGGTCCAAGCCATCAAATGTATCAGGCTCCCAAATTTTCACTTTCAAGGATTCAGTTTTTTGGGTACCCATCAGGTCTGCAATCTTGGAGAGAGCCTTGGCAAGGGATTCTCCAACATTGGCATCATTATTTGATGGTGGGTCATGGTTGGGATTGGGGTCAGGGTTCAGGTTGGGGTTTGGATCATTGTCGGGGGGTTTGTGATATGGTTTGGGGTTGTTGGGGACTTCCTCAACGTGTCCCTCAGGAACTGAATGATTGCAAAGGGGCATGTTTCGGTGTCAAAACAAAGGAGTTGGGGTTGGTGAGTTCCTTGCTGGATGGAGGGTGTTGCTCTACTGATTTGATTTTGAGCAGCAGATTTGGTGGTTGGGGTCATAAGGACTATCTGAGCTTTGTGAGTTCTGATATACTGTTAAGAACTAGATCAGAATGGAGGCAGGGATAGGGCTTGGACTCAAGATAGGGTCAACTGAGGTTTGGGGTTGGGGGGCCAAGGGGGGCCAAGGTTCAGCAAATGAGTTGAATGGGACTTGGCTTCAGCTTATGTGCTGCACCAGCTCAGAGTCCTGTCCCATATTTTGGATGAGGCCCGAGGTCACCCAAAGTTCGGGCATGACCTTAGCAAAGGGAACGAAGGAAGGTAAGGATTAACAAGATGTATTAGGTGTTATTATTTATCTATCTACCGCACGAAAGTTATATTACATAATCTACTGATGCATCAGTAGCGCCGTGCAGAATAAAACAACAAAAACAATATAAAAACACTACTAATGAGAATTCAAGGCCTTGGGCCTTAGAATATGTTCTGTTTACATCTTTAGGATCATTCGGCGAACGATCCCCGAGGCAATGCAGGGACAAATGTGCGCATATATGTGCTTTGGACACAAACGGGCTCCAATAGCCACTGATCGAGCCCCACGTGGCTCTGAAACACTTCCATTCACCCTTACGACACTTCAACTTCTATTCCTGATCACCCCTATCGTTGCCGATCCACAAACAAAGCCAATCGCTTCAATTTCATTTAAACAAGCGCCCAGAGCTTTGAAATGGAGTTTCAGATTTTTTCTCATTGATTTTTCTTGTTCCTTTGGCTCAGTATAGTAGTAAAACACATGATCTACATTTCCTACCACACCATGATCTGTTTCAGAAGTTTTAAACATGTTTTTAGTACATTTTTGTGCATTCTTTCCCTCATGTAGACTCCAACCCCAGAATCGCTCCATCACCCCAATATTCTTCTTGGAAACACAAAGGACAGTCAATAGCTAGCTCTCACTATAAGTACGCTTGTAAATTTCCCCAGAATCCAAGGCAGTAAACCTCCACATCTCTGTTACAATCTCTACATCTTTGCTTGATATCTTTGCAACCCTTGCTTTGTTAACGAATTGTCACTGGCTGTTCGTCATCATTTCGAGGACTCTATTCGACTCAGTGCTTATCCCAAAACTGTTAAGTTCTCACTATCTACCTATCTACAAGTCCGCGTCTCTGTATGCAAACTTTAAGTGCTGACACTTTGATCCCGCATCAGCGCATCCCCCGCGCTAGAATTCATATCTCGCTTAGATCATCTTTCAGGCGCTTAAAGACCGCCTTCAATAAATTTGGAGAAAAGATCAAAAACAATTCAAATAAAATACAATAAAATATACAAAAATCCCCATTTCATTTCTTATTATTAGGGGCCATCTAAAGCACCTGAAACCAATCTGTGTGCTATGAGAACTACAAATCATGTGTGCAACAATTTATTTTAGTAGAAAGAACAGGAAAAATATAGTGAAAACCTTTGAAACTTCATTTCAAAGCTCTGGGCACTTGTTCCTAATGAAATGGAAGCATTTGGCTTCAGTCGCAGATCGGTAACGATAGGGGTGTGCAGAAATGGTTAATCTATTGTTAGATTGGTTTTTGGTAATGTTTTCGAGTTGCGTGGATGCTGATCACTGGCTATATGAGCCTGTTCATGTCCGAATGCATATATGTGCTTGTCTGCAATAACGTGGGCTTGGGGATGCTTCACCGATTGAATCTAAAAATGTAAACAGAATGTATTCTAAGGCTAAAAGCCTTGAATTGAAATCAGCAATATTTTTGTGGTTATTTTCTATTTTATTCAGGTGGCTCTACTGATCCATCAGGTGGATTATGTTCACAGGGTAGATAATAAATAATAACAAAACATGGTGGTTGGGGATTCAGGGCCAAAGGTCCAAAGGCTCAGAGATTGGTCTGGGAGCAGGCTCTGACAGATTCATGAACTGGATTGAGTGAGTGGATCAAATGTATGCAAAGTATTTGGATGAGGTGATTTGAATTCTGAACAAAGACTTTTGGATGGAATATGTTTGGAGGTCACAAATATCAATCATGACACTGAGCTGCATCATAGTGATGGAGCACATGCTGGATGTCACCAAGGTTCTGCAGGCACTGTATAGCTCCCAGCTGATCTCCAATATCTTCAAACTTGGTCTGAGCTGCAGACAGCATCTGCTGAGCTGTATCATAGTGATGGAGCATGTGCTAGATGTTACCAAGGATCTGCAGGCACTGTGAAGCTCCCATCTGATTTCCAAAATCCTCAAACTTGGTCTGAGCTACAAATAGCATCGGCTGAGCTGTATCATAGTGATGGAGCATGTGCTGGATGTCACCAAGGTTCTGCAGGCATTGTGCAGCTCCCAGCTGATCTCCAATATCCTCAAACTTGGTCTGAGCTGGAGATAGCATCTGCTGGGCTGCATCATAGTGATGGAGCATGTGCTGGATGTCACCAAGGCTCTGAAGGCACTGTGCAGCTCCCAGCTGATCCCCAATATCCTCAAACTTGGTCTGAGCTGCAGACAGCATCTGCTGAGCTGCATCATAGTGGTGGAGCATGTGCTGGATGTCACCAAGGCTCTGCAGGCACTGTGTAGCTTCCAGATGATCTCCAATATCCTCAAACTTGGTCTGAGTTACAGATAGCATCTGCTGAGCTGCATCATTGTGATGGAGTATGTGCTGGATGTCACCAAGGATCTGCAGGCACTGTGCAGCTCCCAGCTGATCTCCAATATCTTCAAACTTGGTCTGATCTGCAGATAGCATCTGCTGAGCTACATCATAGTGGTAGAGCATGTGGTGGGTATTTCTTTCTTCCAGCACTTTTGTAAGTACAGCTTCCATATTAGTCTCTGCTTTGTGCAAAGCTAAAACTGCATCTGCATAGCCAGCATCCTCAGGTGTTATTTCACTACCTATTTACCGCGCAACTATTACATTACATAATCTACTGATGCATCAGTAGCGCCGCATAGAATAAAAACAATAAAACTCCATAAAAACATCTACTAATGAGAATCCAAGGCCTCAGGCCTTAGGATATAATCTGTTTGCATTTCTAGGACTACTTGGCCAACGATCCCCGGCCTATGCAGGGACGAACATGCGCATATATGCGCTTCGGACACGAACGGGCTCCAATAGCCACCAATCGAGCCCCGCGTGGCTTTGAAACACTTCTACCAACTCTTACAACACTCTTATTTCCATTCCCGATCACCCCTATCGTCGCTGATCCACAAATGAAGCCGATCGCTTCGATTTCATTTAAGCAAGCGCCCAGAGCTTCGAAATGGAGTTTCAGGATTTTCTCTTGTTATTTTTCTTGTTCTTTTGGCTCAGTATAGTAGTGAAACACATGATCCACACCTCCTACCACCCCACAATCAGTTTCAGATATTTTAAACATGTTTTAGTACATTTTTTGTGCATTCTTTCCCTCATGTAGTCTGCAACCCCAGAATCGCTCCATCGCCCCAATATTCTTCTTGGGAACACAAAGGACAATTACTAGCTAGCTCTCACTATAAGTACGCTTGTAAATTTCTCCAGAATTCAAGGCAGTATAACCTCCACAGTCTCAGAACAGTCTCCACATCTTTGCTTGATATCTCAACATCGCTTGCTTTGTTAACGAATCGTCACCAGCCGTTTGTCATCGATTCAAGCATCCTATTGAACCCATTGTTTATCTCAAAACTGTTAAGTTACAGTTATCTCTCTATCTACAGCTCACATCACTGTATGTGAACTTTAAGTGCTGATATTTGATTCCGCATCAGCGCATCCCCCGCGCTAGATTTCACACACCGCTTAGATCACCTTTTAGGTGCTTAAGAGCCACATCAAGCATACTCGAAGAAAATCATTAAAACAAAATCAAATAACCTCAAAATCAAATAAATAAAAATCATTTTCTTATTTCTTATTATCAGGTACCTTTTTACCCAGTTCTTCCAAATTGAAGCAATATAACTGCATATTCTTCAGATGGTCAGAGCTGGGTTTGTGATACTTTGTGATATATGCACTAACTGGTGCAAGCACATGAATGATGTTCATCACATCAAGATATGCAAGCCCAGCACGAAGAAGTATAATCAAAGCCAAATCATAACCACTTATTCTCAGAGCAATAGCAGCTAAGTATTCCATATATATACCACCTGGAAGAAGTGGTATAATGCTCAAAAGCTGGAGTGCTGCTGGATTTGCCTGTATCTGATTGCTTTGTATTGATATCTGAACAGACACATCAATATTTCTGAGATGTCCATGGTCATCAGTGTTTTTATTTATTATCTTGCGAACATCAGATTACATAATCACTCTGATGGATCAGCAGAGCCACCTAGCAGAGAATAGAAAAGAAAAATACAAAAACAACACCTAGCTCAATTCAAGGTTTAAAACCTTAGAATATTTTTGTTTATCATTTTAGATTCAACAGGCCAAGCAACCTCGAATGCAAACAAGCACATACACATGTTCGGATACGAATGGGCTAATATAGCCATCAATTGGCAACCACATGACTCCAAAACGCTACCAAAAGCCAATATAGCAATCAAAAAACCATTTCCATACACCCCTATCATTGCTGTTACATACCATTGGAATGGTCGGTGAATATGTGTAACAAGTTGCTGTTTAAATAGTGCCCACAGACTAATGCCAGATAACCTAGCATAGTGGCCTTTTGGCCCAGTTGGAAGAACACATCACTGTGGGAATTTGTTGCCTTTCACAGTTGCCGATCCATGACCAAAGCCCGAACACTTCCATTTCATTTAGGACAAGCACCCAAAGCTTCAAATGAAGTTTGAGAATTTTTCTCTTCATTTCCCTTGTTCTTTCAACTGAAAATAAATTGTAGCATGCTGTTGTGGAATTATCTACACACACATATACCCTGTTCCCAAGATATCAGGATGGGTGTGTCACAATCATGATTTGTGTCTCACTTCACCTTCCAAACAATCCGAACAACTTCCTTCTGAATTGATTCTTTGGAATCTGAACCATCAACAATTTCATCACACATGTGCCATTCAATATTTCATCACCCTTAACACCATGATTCACCCTGATAACATCACAAGGACCCAACCAATAGATCAGGTCCTGTTATTACCCTTTCCTCAGAAAAGAAGCATCTACACTATCCCCATCACTATCCCCATCTATTTCTAGGAACTCAATATCAGGGTCAATTCTATGCTTCTAAAAGCTTATGGTGACAGGATATACAATTCAATATGTTGACGCGTTCATCTCTGACATTCAGGGTCATTGTTTGAAGAAGTAGCACAAGGGTTCCTCTATCCGAAAAGACAGACGATTCAGAAACAAGTTTCAGGATTTATTTCTAGTTCGTTAAATCTTTTTCCTATTCACAATTTTCCTCCAACCCTTGTTCTCTATTTTCTATGTTCGTTAATTAGCATACATGTACCTTAGCTACTTTCTGATCCCCACGGACTCCTCTCCATTTGCTCCTGCTTCTGAACCATCTAGTATACAAGTAGTACATTCGCATGTACGTTCCCCAGTTCAATTATTATACATCTACTTCATTGCTTTGCTCAAACTTGCCAACTCGTCCTAAAATCATCTTGAACAATAACTGTACATCTGAGTAAGCGCTTTAACTCTACTTATATTCATTCAAACACATATCATTAGAATGTGAAATCATTAGCTGTGATTGACATGAACTGCAAAGTTCATTCGATCCATGAGATAGAATCCTTTCGGAACCTCTATCTCTTCGGAACAATGCATTTTATTCGCAAACATTCTAAAAGCCATTCACTTTTACTGTAGGATTTCTATTCACTTTCGAAAACCATTCTATTATCATTGGAAACATTTCTGAACAGATTTACTAACACAACATTCACCCACATCTTTTATCACTGATATTTGAATTCTGACAGGGTGCTTAAGTGCCGGATATGAGGGATGGGGAATATATGCTCAATTCCCTAAGTCAATCTAATTCATTCCACTTCAATTTGTGACTCACATTTAGATACCTTTCTTATGAGTTTATGGATGAAGTTTTGTTAGTGAAAGTTTCCTAGGTATTTAGTTAGGTATTAATAGTTGCTGGTCAGGGATGACCGGAAACTATACAGCTGCATGGCCAGCCATAGATGAGCCCCTCAGTGCTTTGTATTACCGAGGTGGTGAGTTTAATTCTTATTTTTGTTTGTAAGAGAGTAACTAACTAGTTAGTAGATATCTTTGTCTGCAGGTAGTTACTCAATCTTTAGTGCTTTGTATCACCTCAGTGATATCTTTGTCTGCAGCATTAAAATTCTTATTTTCTATCTACTCTTCTATGCCCAAGAATATCAACACATGCATTATTTGTAGTTCTGAGAGCACACAGATCAGTTTTGTTAAGAACTGAGTCGGAGCTGAGGTAGAGTTAGGTTCGGGGCTCAAAGTAGAGCTGACCGAGGTTTGGGGTTGGGGGGCCGAGGCTCGGCGAGTGGGTCGAGTGGAACTTGGCTTCAGCTTATGTGCTGCACCAGCTCAGAGTCCTGTCCCATATTTCAGACGAGGCCCAAGGTCACCCGAAGTTTGGGCGTGACCTTGACGAAGGGAGCGAAGGAACGTAAAGATTAAACAAGATGTATTGGGGTATCTTAGTTGATATCAGAACTGATTTTCATGTACATGAACAAGTAGCTTATATATGGAGGGGTTCGGGGATCGGAGACCGGATGACCAAGGTCAGGGTTGTAAGCTACGCAAAAGGAGATCAAACAGATGGGATGGATATGAAACATGTTTGAGGTGAACAGGGGTTCGGGCCCGAAGGGCCGGGGGTTCAGTTTGGCGGTGTGGGTTCTGACAGTACCCCCCCTTAAGGCTGAGCCCTCGAAGCCTTGTACCCGGGGTCCCAGTCACGTGACACATTTGAGTCGGGTGTGGAATATAAGGGCACATGTGGTGAGAGGTCTTTAGAATTAGGCGCTGACAAGCCAGCGGACAAGCCACATCTATTTTCATTCCAACTCCGCCAGCGCCATTTTCTTCAACCTTAGCCATCATCTCACATCGCCTCTACGCCGACACCGCCATCTTTTATCACTCGTTATATAATCATCAATCAAACAATATGTCGTCATCAATCATTTCCTCATCGACGCATATCCAAGAATTCATCGAATTGCAACCTATAGAAGGACGAGCTGAATGCCATTTTCCAATCACACCGACATATCCTAATCCTGCTCATCTCCATCGCAAGCTCTCTAATCCCAATCATCATGACACCTATGCCATTGGAGAGCCAGTATATGTCGACGACTCCCAAGAACCGTTCATATTTCTTGGAGAGAAAAGGATATACTATCATGCAGGGCAAGAGGAATACGTGGCAGAATTCAAGGGACCATACCCAGAATATCCTCCCCCGTCCATTCAACTCACTCTTCATCATAGAATCCAGAAGGAGCGCATATTCCACCCTACTCGTCAGCCAATCATGGAAAGGTTCATGAACTGCCTTCGAAGCCTGTGTTGTCTCTGATTCGTCAATTCTTCCTGGATGACACAGTGACTCATTCTATATCCAATTCGCTTAGGAGACATTGGACAAGTTGAGGAATATTATTGGTGGACATTTCTTTTGTTCTTTTATCTGACACATTATCTTTTCACATGATCTTTGCCTTGTTCTATGTTTGATAACTTTTTCTCGTCATTACTAACTGACATTCTATTCTTGTACTAATATTCCCACTCCACGCTTCTTTCCCCTATCTTGACACATTCCTGCTTATCTGCTTTGTCAGATACTCCTTTCTTGATTCCTTTTTTGTACTTTTTGTTCTCGTGCTTTGTCATGCACTACCCCTATTCTTACCAAGCACCTCTATCGCATCATTTTGCATCGTCTTTGCATCGTTGCTGTAGACATGTATATAAAGGCCTCTGCCTCTCTCTGTAAAATAACAAGTTCAAGACAAGTCAACAAGTTCAACAAGTCAAGTTTCAAGTCAACGCTCAAGTCCTCAGTTCAAGTCAAGCAAGTTCAAGAATAGTCTAGAACATTCTAGACTACGTCACGGTCACATACATCACGGTCACGGTCACATACGTCACAGTCACAAGACTCGTCACATCTATTGACATCACCTACTGCCAGCATTAAGTATTGGAATTGTGACAGGATACTAAAATTGTAATAGCCATCAGACGACCATTATCAAGTGCAGTATTCCAATCACCAATCCCCTTCTTCAATTATAAGGCAGAGAAGAAGTCAAGGAATCGTCTGACGTCTTTTTATACAGAGAAGAGAATTAGGTTTGGATACTGACACAGTTATAGTCATCTAACGACCATCACTGTTACAATATTCCCATCCCTGACCCCAATCCTTTGAGAAGAAGACATACGACAAATTGACTTACTAATCAACGATATACACAATGGCTGTGTCCCTCGAACGACTGCACAAGATACCGTCTGAGGAAAGGACCGTTGCGTGCAGGCTTTAGGTATCAAACCCAAGGTGAACACATCAGCACTCCCCATCCATGTCGAGCACTCTCGTGCCTGAGACCATAGCCGAACGGCGCGCCCGATTACTGTGGGAGGTGGAGGAGCTGGAAGCACAGGAGAGGGCTGAGGAGGCCTGAAAAAAGGCCGAGCAGGAGGCCTGGGAGAAGGCCACAGAGGAGGCCAAAAGGAAGGCCGAGCAGAAGGCCAAGGAGGAGGCTAAGGCAGAGGCTGAAAGGCTGGCCCAAGAGGGGCATGCCGTCGGGGCTGAGACCAAGGAGGAGGCGGGGAGGGCAGCTCAGGGACAGCCGTCGGCCAAAGTGAAAGGCAAAGGCCGAAATGTGGCCGAGCCAGAGGCGAGTGGCTCGGAGAGGGTGTGGGTAGTTGGGGTAAGTCATAAATTTTTATTGTTTTTTTTTTTTTTTTTTTTTTTTTTTTTTTTTTCATTTTGTTTTCATGGCTGACATCCCAACAGGAGGTCTGCATCCCATACAGCCATCGCGGCAAATGCTGCGTTCTGGGCCAAGCGGGGGCCTCATGTATCCGCTGCTGTGAACGTAAGGTCGCCTGCAAGTGGTTGGGGGCTACTGAGGAGTCAGGACCGAGGGCCACCCGAAGGCTCGGGTGGGGTGGAAGAGGGACCTTCGAGGAAGAAGGTCAAGGGGATTGCACCCGTTGCGGGACCGGCCAAGGTCGTGATACCGAGGGGGATTTGGGTGTCAGAGGCGCTGTTAGAGTGCATAGTCGATGCCCTGGAGGAGGGTAATTGGCTCCGAAAGCAGCAAGTCCTCGCTGCGAGGCACATGGGGGAGGTTTTGGAGCACGTGCTCCAGGCCTTGAGGTGGGGGGTAGAGGTGCAGGAGGATACTGTGATGACCCTTCGGCATATCGAAGGGTCCCTCGGGGAGATCGCCGAGGTCAAGTGGTAGCATCTTGGGGACTCAGAGGATTGGGTCCCTCGGATGAGGGGCGTGGGGTCGGAGGTTCGGGGGTTCGGAGGGTGACGTGGATGCCGAGGTTTGGGTGGACAAGGGAAAAGGAAAGGAGAGGGAGGAGGAGACTATGGAGTAGTTGGTTGTAATAGAGAGAAATAATTTTTTTTTTCAGTGTGAATTTTGGTTCAGTCTTGGGCTCGGGTCTATATAAGTGGAAAGGACTTAAGAGAAAAAAGAAAGATAAAGTTTGGGTTCAGGTGTTCGGGGGTGTTCGGGTGTGTGGATGTACATAGCTATTTTTGTTATGATGATTTTTTTTTTTTTGAATATGCCTAAGAGAGAGATCATGTGAGAAAAAGAAAAGAATGAGGGTTCGGGTTACAGGTTCCAAGGTCCAGGTTTGGTGGGGTAGGTGGAGTGGAACTCGGTCACGATTTCAGACACGAGGATCCATGATGTTTCTTCGTCGGTACCTTCGTAACCAGCCCATCGGACGAGGCATAGGAGGTTGCAGGGTTTTCAACGTTTGTCCAGCTTGGAGTTGAGGATTTCAGATACCTCATACTCGGGTTCGCCGTCAATTTCAATGGGTGGTGGTGGAGGCTCGGTTTGGTTGGGGAAGGTGTTTGGGACCAAGGGTTCGAGCATTGAGACGTGGAAGATGGGGTGGACCGCACACATGCTGTCTGGGAGCCATAAGGTGTACAAGTGGGAGCTGGGTCAGCCGAGGACTTCGAAGGGGCTGAGGTACTTTTCGCCTAATTTCTTTGAGGGTTGGGTTGTGTGGAAGAATTGTGCTTTGACGAAAACATGGGAACCGATCGGGAGCTCAGGGGCCGGGTGTCTTCAGGCATCGGCGGAGACCTGGTAGCGAGATTGAGCCAGTTTGATTTGCTCTTTCAGTACCTGGTGTAGTTGGTCTAAGTCGATCGTGAAGTCTCAGGCCCGAGAGGAGGCGAGGTCTTGGTCAGGGTGGACCGAGATGTTTGGGTGGTATCCCTCGTTTGCAAAGAATGGTGATACGCCTGTCGTGGTGCTCGGGGCATTGTTGTAAGTGAATTCGGCAAGTGGAAGTAGGTCTGCCCAATTGTTCTGTTGGTAGTTACTATACACTCAGAGATATTGTTCCAGCATCTGGTTAGTACGTTCTGTCTGACCGTTGCCCTTGGGGTGATAGCCCAAGGTGAAGTGAAGGGTCATGTCTATGGCTTTACCCAATGATTTAAAGAAGTGGGAGACGAACTTTGAACCTCTATCTGATGTTACATGCAAGGGTACGCCGTGTTTTGAGAAGACATGTAGGATGAAGAGCTTCGCGAGGTCAGCCGAGGTGACTGTGTCGTGTGTTGGAATAAATATCGCTTGTTTTGTTAGTCGGTCGACTACTACCAGTATTGCAGTGTAGCTGGCAGACCGAGGCAGCTGTTCGACAAAGTCCATGGATATCGAGTTCCAAGGTTGTTTGGGGATCGGAAGCTGTTTGAGGAAGCTGTAGGGCTTGTGGCGTTGGGGTTTGGAGCGTAGGCACGTGGTGCAGGACTTGCAGAATTCGTTGACCGAGGTTCGGAGTCCGGGCCACGTATATTCGCACCTAATTGTGGATAGAGTCTTGTTTTGACCGAAGTGTCCTGCAAGTATGTGATCGTGTTTGTACTGTAGTACTTGGAGCTGGAGATTGTCGGCCTCAGGGACATAGATTCGGTTATCGTGTTTCAAGAATCCATCTTTGGATTGCATCCATCTTGGGTTGGAGGCATCACCGAGGTGTTTTAAAGCCTCGGGGTCTGAGGACAGGTGAGCTTTAATGTCAGCATGGAGTTTTTTGAAGTCTATGATGAGGCTTGTGCGAAGCGAGGGTAGGATCAAGGACGTAGCTCAGAGTGACTCGGTGATCTGTTGAGTTGTGGAGATCGGCCAAAGGTTCTGTGGGTTGATTGTCACATAGTTGTTACCCCCCTCTTTAAGGTAGACATCCCATTGTCTAGTTGAGGCATCGGGTTTTGCACCGAGCTTGCCCGGCTGAAACCGAATTACGAGGTTGAACTGTGACAGATATTCAGACCATTGGGCCTGTCCTCGGGTGAGCAGTTTTGTAGTTGAGAAGTATTCCAGGTTTTTGTGGTCAGTAACAACATCTATCGGGGCCGAGGGGCCTTCTAGGTAGTGTCGCCAACATTTAAAAGCCTTGAAGATTGCTAACAGCTCTTTGTCGTGGATGTTGTAGTTGAGTTTGGTGCCCGAGAATGTCCGAGAATGGAAAGCAATCAGGTGGATCTCGCTGTCTGGGGTGTAGGTTGACAGGATGGTGGTGAGGGCATAGTCTGAGGGATCAGTTTCCACGACCAGCTGTTGGTCGGGGTCCCAATGCGTGAGTATCGGGGCCGAGGTGAAGGCTTTCTTCAGGGTTTTGAATGCTGTTCTGCATTCATCTGAGAAGTTCCAGGTTGTACCCTTTCGGGTGAGTCGGGTGAGTGGTACTGTAATCTCTGAATAGTTAAGAATGAAACGCTGGTAGAAGTTGGCAAAGCCGAAGAAGGACTGGATGTCTTTAACCTTCCGAGGCTCGGGCCAGTCTTTTGTTTAAATACACTTGTAGTTCTCATCAAATATCAAGGCAGTAAAACTCCACCAAGTGCTCTATACTCTGTATCTCTCACTTTGTATCTCTGCAACCACCTTATTGCTAGTGAATTGTCACTGTTAGGAACTGAATCAGAATGGAGACACAGGTGGGATTGGGACTTAAGATAGAGTCAACCCAGGTTTGGGGTCGGGGGGCCGAGGCTCGGCGAACGAGTCGAATGGGACTTGGCTTCAGCTTATGTGCTGCACCAGCTCAGAGTCCTGTCCTGTATTTCGGACAAGGCCCAAGGTCACCTGAGGTTCGGGTGTGACCTTTCGCAAGGGGAGCAAAAGAGCATAGAGATTAAAGGTAGAAGTATATTTGGGTATCTTAGTCGATATCAGAACTGACTTTCATGTACATGGATAAGTAGCTTATATACAGGAGGGTTCAGGGATCGGGGACCAAATGACTGAGGTCAGGGTCGTAAGCTATGAAGGGGGAAGATCAAACGCGAGGTATGAATAGGTAAAACATGGTGGTCGGGTATTTGGGCCTGGAGGTCCAAGGGCTCGGGAATCGGCTGAGAACTGGCTCTGACAGTCACCAGCTGTTTGCTTTCAATTAAAGCATCTATTCAATCACAATTGCTTCAATTTTGTTAAGTTGAAGCCCTATCTACAAAGCCCACGTCACAGTACATGATCTTTAAGCACTGACATTTTGCATCTGCATCATCACATCCCCCACATCTCAATAGATTTTCACTTAGATTTCAAAACAAGCGCTCGTTGTGTGCATTGAACAAAACTGAACAAAACCACCAAATAAAATTCAAATAAAATTCAAAACAATTATAATAAATATTTCCATTCCATTTCTTATTAATCAGGATGGCTAAGCAGGCTTGTCTTCTCTTTATGCCATTTCTCCGGTAGTTGTGCAGGTCTTAATATAAATCCTAGATGTGCCATGGGTGCATAATCCAATGCTAGGAGCAATTCATCTGGCTTGTCATCACCACTTCCACAGATATCAATGAAAACTGTTGAGCTGACACAGAGTCAAGTTTTTCTACCATAGGCAAGATGGGTTTAGTCCATTGTAAGCCACCAGGATAGTCTGCACCTCTCATAGTAATCACAAGGGACAGCAGAGGCACTTGACCAAGTGCATTGAGAAGAGCCTCACACTCAGTGTGATCTACATCCCACACTGTCTCAAAGTTGTCCAGAATGGAAAGCACCCTTGAGTTGTATATTTATTCATCAGAAATGCCAGCAGGTCATGCAGCCTGTCCCCAGAGAGATTATGCAATCCAAATGCAACGCATAGAGTATCCACAAGTGAGGCACAGGTCAGGCCCTCACAGGTCACAAAGCGTAAATCATCTCCAAACTTGATTTTGACATCGCTGACATGCAAGACACTAAGTGCAATAGATGTTTTCCCTATACCACCAGACCCAAGGATTGCAAGTCGAGCGGCAGGCTCATTCACAAGCATCCCAACTGCTCGCTGAACAAATTCTTGTCGACCATGGAAGATCTCAAGAGCTGGATTTTGAAGTGGTTGAAATTTCCTAGATTAAACTAACATATCACTTGAGTCAGATACATACATAAGTGCTTGGGAACTTTCCCAATGCCGGTCTTTATGGTTATAATGCTTGGGGTGGTTTCAGCTGTCAAGGTCATTTAGCGTTGCCCACGGTATCTCGAATGTCTGCTCACAGATCAATGACCTGGCACAAGAATCCAAAGAGTCAATAACCTCCGGAATTCTGAGGTAGCCTGAGGTTATTCCTGCAATGCACCCATCGGAGCCTGATCGCGTCCATTCCCTGATATCAACATCCTGAAGGTCAGAAGAGACATTGAATCGGAAGTAAGTCATCTTCCTTTGCAGTCTGCTCTGGTACACCGTACGGTGCACATTTTCGCAGTCTTGCAGAATTGTTCACAGGCTTCAATGTGCCTCCTCCACGTTTCTCCCAATCGCGCAAGTCGCTGGAGGCCTGTACCCAAAGAAACCAGACACGCGATCCTACACCTTGGCCAGATTGTCCCAGCTTCCAGATACGCAATATCACCTGGATTATTATGACCAGCCATACCAGCATTGATAAACTGCACTGGAAGGTTTCCTAGTGAGACAGATGAAGATTGCTCTGCTTGGGCGATGGCGGCACAGGCCACCTCACAAACAGTGAACGGAGAAGGTGGGGGGATGAACTCGGATAAGAGCGGAATATATGAAATTTCTGAACGACGATCCTTTCCATGAGATCACGAAGGACGATAAGAGAGGAAACGCCGCGAGTGCCACCTCCGTCTAGAGACAATATGCGAATAGATGGAACTGAATGCCTAGTAGCATTGTCAGCGTTTCCGGGAGAGATATTCGCCATGGACAGCACAGTACTGAGAGGGAGGGAGTCAAGAGGAGATGGGGCGGTGGGTGCTGCGATCTGCTTCTCAAAGCGTCAGAAGCTCTCACAAGCAATGCGCGACAGGGTCTGCAGTTGATACCCGCTATTGATTATTTTTTTCTCTCTTGAAAGATTGTGCACGGAATGTCAGAACCCTTAGAACTTACAATACTGACTCACAAAATTGTCAATGGGGTGTCCAATGGTGTAGTGTATTCAACGTACACGAACTGTTGTACATGATCTGTAGAGTCCATGACGGCAAGACGAGCTGCTGCAATGGAACATAAGCTCTTGTTAATAAAAAGCACTTGGAGGGATAATGCAACGTCGTGCAACAGCCCAAGACATCGAAGATGCTTGTGTTCCTCTAAACATAGTCTTGTCAGGGCTGGTTGGTATGGAGTATCTGTGCGTCCCCTAAGCTAAATAACAGAAGAGCAATTTGAGTTATGATAGCCGCTCCATCCCAAGCAATCATGTCCACATCCAGGTCCAAGCTGACCAGGAACTACTATCAAATCCTCACTTCAACTTGATGTAGGTTAGTAGAACAGCTAGTGGCATGGTGACCATAACAATGTTGTTGTCAGCTTGACAGAAGATTTGAGCAAAACATCTGTCATGGAAGGTTCCACATGAATCCTCTATGTGGAACTTTCCATGACAGATGTTTTGCTCAAATCTTCTGTCAAGCTGATTAAGACCAAATGCCAATGAGTGGATCAGAACGATGCGAGCAATGTGACAGGTCACGTTTTGCATTGTACTGGCGTTCCTCTGATAATCAGATGCCTTGCGATGTCAAGATCGGTCCATGGGGGAGCTATAGGTGGTTAGGTCAGAGGAGAAGGATGTAGAGAGATGGATGTCGGAAGAAAGAGAGATGGGATGCAGCCTACCAAAATTAGGATGGTGCTCATGTGCGTAGTTTCCCGCGTCTTTGACCCAGCCTGGCTTTGGCCTTGTCTAGGATAACCAGAACAGGGCTATCCTCTTCAGGTTGGAGTCATGGATATCTTGCGGGTCAAGATTTGGTTGAAGAGATGGAGAGGGACATGGTCTTAGATTGGCCAGAGACGCAGGAAACTCGTCAACGCGTAGTTTCATACGTGCTTGACCCAGCCTTGCGTTAGCTTCGGCCGAATCGACTAGAATACGCAGGTTTATACGAGGATACGGAGGGAGGAACTTCAATTGTATCCGAGACAGGTTCAGGCCCAACCACTTTGGCTGTGTCGAGAATCGGGCTTGTCGGCTTTACATTGAGGTCTCGCACCTCCCGTCGTACTGCATCTGATAATTCCAGGTATATCTCAAGGATGACTTCGAATGCACGAGCGACCTACTTAACGCGAACCTGGACCAGCCTTGGGTTACTAATACACACGATGGAGTGACTTGGTGAGTAATCTCATGCTGTCTTCATGCTGGCTTGTTTTCTCCTGCTTTCACGCATCGATGTGTAAGTCAGATGCATATCGAGTTCAACAAAGGACTCTTACCCATGCCATCTTCAAACCATCTCGTCTACGAGAACACCTCCACCAATTTATGTGAAAAAAAAAACATGGATAGACACCATCGGATGCTAGCAATTACCCTCGCAGGATGCATCACGGAGTATGGTACGTGTGCTAGTGATACAGCTGACTAGATTGCAGAGGTACCATAAGTTTCACCACGTCAGATTTAACAATTTTCTTCGAACTGCGAGCCGGGTATACCTAGTGTGAAGGTGAGTGCCACATGATGTTGATTATGCAGCGTAGTTAGGATGGAAGGAAGCCGCTGTTTGACATTTCACAGGGACGTGTATGGATCGTTGTCTGGCTAAGCGAATTAGCAGCCATTAAGAACGTGTGCTAGGGCAAAGGTCGTCGATTGGAGCCTGGAGAGAGAAAGGCATACAGGCGTCCTCAAAGCAAAGTTTCGTACTACATTCTTTAAAATTTTTGCAAGTGTGGCTGGGTAGCATGAGACTCACCGATCTAATTACCCCTCATCAAGTGCATGCTCTGGATCATTGCCTAGTCTAACAAGTCCTGCGTACAGAAGGGGTTGAATTGTTTCCTCTATGTAATGACAATCTAGTTCTTGGGCTTGGTTGACCGGCCTGTACATCTGACACTCACTCCAGATGCCAAACGATAATGTTTTCTTCTCCGACATTCGCATAGACGGTGGGACGATAGACAAAGACCGAGAGAGGCGGAGTCAGTGAGACAAGGGAACGCAAGTTGTCCCTGGAGGTGAGAGTTTACTGCCGACAGTCGTTTCCCTTATGGCTCCTGAAATTACAGTGTTTAAGAGATTGCGTATGTGTTGAGAGGATCCAGCAGACAGTGACTGACCCCATGCGACAGATCCACGTGACTTCAGCGGGGTCTTCTTCATGTCTCCATCTGTCGCCCCCCTGCGTATATTTCATGCCTCGCAAAAACTGATGCCTCCCTCGTTCTCGAATAATCGCCGCAGCGCTTCTCATCATAACGAAGGCAAGGAGCGATCCCAATCGGACTGCAGACGAAGCTGCAGACAGCAGAAACTGGTCGACGATTTCCCCCCACGGGGGTACCTCGCTGTAACGAAACAGGCAGAAACCTAGCAACCGAATGGGTGGAAACTACACGTTGGGAATGAAGCAGAATTTGTCTCTGAGTGTCATAAGTATGTGACCAAGTGTCCTGGAGAATACTTAAAAGCTTGTAGTGTTACAACTACATGAAAGGGTTGCATGTGCGTGTTCAGGTCAGAAATTGTCGTTATTCACCGCCGTTTGCGTAACTTATAAACTGGCACGTCTGATGCAGGATTGACTACATTTGCGAATAGTGTGAAATCAAACAGCACCCGTAGGAAAAGCGATAAGGTCCAGGATAATCGGTGACTGGTGACTGATCATGTATACACGTGGACAATGTGTCCTTTGATTTCCTGACTCGAGACACCTTCGGAAAGTGAAGAAAGAGGACCGTTTCATCTTCTATGAGAGCTCTGTCATTTGAGGAGCGTGGTGTCGCTAAAACTCCAGAGACACCAGCAATAAAACTACCGTCGCCACAAGCGTCGCCTGCCTACGAGAGAGACGGTCCCTGTGAGTGCTTTGACCCCACCGGTGTACTTCAAAACCTACCCCAGGGTGCTGAAGACGTCATCCGAAACGAGCACCTGAGAAGACAGTCGCAATGACAGCGGCGACAAGAACAGATGCTAATGCACTCCGCGTCTGCTGTGTGGTGTGTGATGCACATGTGGATGTTCGGGAACAATGACTTGAAGACCCAGTAGAACCGGCGCAATTGGATCTGTGGGATCTGTGCTTTCCGTCGCCATCATTGTTCGTCAACTTCGAAAACATGGACTAGTTAGAGGAATATAAGGATTATTTCTATCGACAGTGACGATCCTGTATGGGCAAGTGACAGGTAAAATGACAGCAATGTACTATGATTTTGCTCATAAATGAAGAGCGCAACACAATTTTTGAGAACCCGCATTCCAGAATTTCAACAAATTTACCATTTTGGTGCAATGTAGGTGTCACGGTGTTCAGGCGTGAGTGGGGGAGCAATAGGCCATCTGTCAGTATTCCCAACGACTTTCACCATCCACGGGTCCTCAGTACCGTCACCCTATAGTGAAAGGACATTAAGGTACGAGACTCGTAGATAGCCATTGTTACTCACAATCAGTGAATTCGGGAACCCTGGTTCAAAGGGAAGCACATCCTCCAACGACTTGATCTGCTCAGGAGTAAGCGTGATATCCAGCGCCTTTATGTTACCGTGTAGCTGTTCCACTTTCCGTCCTCCCACAATTGGGAACACGTAAGACGTTTTCTATAAACGTATATCAACACGAAAACCCACTATGATGGATCTTAAAGGACGCACATGCATCACATACGCAATGGCCACAGCAGTAATGTGTTCTGCACCGACCTCTTTCGCGATCTCCTCTAGCTTGTGGCTGATCTTGACCTCGTGTGGTTTTCGCTCCCAGTTTGGACCCAACAACTTGCGACCCTCCTCGCCGCTCTCTCTACGACGCTTCTCTTCTTCATCTGTCATAAGCCGACCTTGGCCAACAACACCCCAAGGCGCGAGTGCGAGGCCCTCGGACCTTGCCATAGGTATGATGTCACGTTCAAAGCTGCGTTCTAGGATACCCCATTGGCCTTGGTAAATGCAGAAAGGCGTCTTCCCATGGTCTCTGGCCCACTGATTTGCCTTTGATACGACCCATGCCGGGCAATCCTATAGCGAATATCAGCAACGATCGTGGGCTCCGGATTGAGATATACGCGTACCGAGATACCCTAGTAGGTGGTAAAAAATGAGTAGGGAGAGCAATTACTTTCTGTAACGATTTACATACGAGATAGAGAACTTTTCCTGCTGCGACGAGGTTGTGCAGGCTGTTCATAACTTCTTCTACAGAGGCATGATAACCCCACCCTGCGAATGACATTGAAACCACTTTGTGTATAAGGATGCAGTTTAAGCCACATACAATGCACGTAGAGGATGTCAATATAAATTGTCCTGAGTTTCTTGAGGCTGGCCTCTACAGACATGAGAAGGGTCTTGTGGCTGTTTCCTACATAGTTGATCTTGATCGGGATGGTATTGTCCCCGCGCTTGTAGTCTGCAGAAAATTTGGTGGCAATGACCAGCTGGTCTCTGATACCACGTTTCTCAGCCCATTCACCGATAAATTGCTCAGACGTCCCGTTTTGATAAGCATTAGCGGTGTCAATAAAATTTCCCTAAATGAACAATGAATTAATCGCCATGAAGTTTTAAGAGTTAATGACTTACACCCGCATCATAGAAAGCATCGAGCAACTTGAAGGAGGATTCTTTGTCCATCTTTCCCATATGAGCCGACCATTTATCCCCTATACTCATGGCACCGAGCTGTAAAGGTGAGACACGGACGGCAGCATTGGGGGACAGAATACGGTAACGGCCCAAATTGGTGGGAGGAGGTGGGGGAGGTTGCCACATTGTACTTAAGCTTGTCCGTATGACAGAGACATGGCCTCCTTATATACTGGAGAGACATCTTATCCAGATCGCCACGTAACTTCCTGCCAACTGCTCACATTCGGGGTTCGCCTGGACACATCCAATCTTGCTGACCATAGAAACATGGGACTCGGCCGTTTGTGATATCTCGTTTGACGAGGCGGAGTTCTTCGTCTCAACTCGGGAGAGTTTTTTCTCACTTCACCACCAAAAGTGCACTTTGGTCACTTTCGGTTACTTTTTGGCGGGGAGTGCGGTCAAGTAACACTTCTCTTATGGCTGTTACTGGCCGTCTATTTAACCATCCTAAGTGTGAAGATTTGATGCAATAATTGCAGATGTTGACCTGAGCTCAGCACTAAAGCATGTTGTCAATGCGGTTTGGTTTGAATCCTCAATACGGTAGGCCTTCACTTCCCCTCATTTTCTATTTTCAAAGGGCTACTGCCTTCTCTTATTCTATCCTTATATTTAGACACTCCAGACCGCCATTCTCCCAACAGCTGCTGTATTCTAACCCAGGACACTATGATTGCTCACTCACGGCTCAACGCCAGGGATTTCAGGCCAGCCGTTTTTTTCCCTCTGATTGAGTTACTGGCATATTTGATCTACGGTGAGATTGTGGCAGAACCCCATTACTAGATCTACATGTGCTAGCTTTTCACTCCGGAACCTCATCCTTTTACTCTGCCTTGACCTGGTCTATGATCATGAAGTCCTGGGAACTATTCGATAGATAGTTGAATAATGGTGTTAGTTTGGTGTAAATGTAAGCTCCATTATTACTCTATCCACATTCACTATCTCTTGTTTGCTAGTACCCATTTCACCATACTTCACTCAATTTTATTTCAGTAAAGGTTGTGGTCACAGGCAACCAACCATGCAACTGGAACGGAACATGAGCAATCGAGATAGGATTCACAAAGGCAGCCATTACGACATTAGAAATGCGACCGCTACTACAACCAAATTTCTTGGCATTCTGGGAAACTCCCCTATAGACAAACCCTTGTGGATTTCCCCTCTACTAGGTGAGAGTTTCCCTTTATTGTATTTCCTTGCATATAAATAACTTTGGATTTCCCCTCTACTAGCATCTGTGAGCATTAGGAGGGTTGCCCTTACATCTCCAAGGTCTGGACCTTCACATGCTTAGGACACAAGTCCAAAGCACAAGAACCTTAAGTCCAAAGCTGAGAACCTAAGTCTGAAGTGTGAGAACCTAAGTTCAAATCTTGGGTCACAGGTCCAGAGCCTCTGGTTGCAGGTCCAAAGTCTTGGGCCTCTAGTCCAAAACCTCAGACCACCTTGGGGTACAACCCACCTGGCCTGACATCTGGTCTTCATCAAGGACAAAGCACCTTATGGGGATAGAAGTCAGGCAGGGCTGACAGCACATAGGAGTACCCCTGGTTGGATGTTAGGTAGTTGTATATAGTTTTTTTCACTAGTAGTTGGGACCCTTTGACTTTTCTCTTTGGATTTTCCCTCTACTAGGTGAGAGTCTCTTATTTGTATTTCCTTGCATATACATATCTTTGGACTTCCCCTCTACTAGGCATCTGCAGGTGCTAGGAGGGTGTCACAATTAGAAAATGGTCCACTCACCATTATCTTACTCCTCTGAAAACATGTCTTCCAAAAGCTTTGCTTCCCCTCCAAACCAATGCCATGCTGATTAAGATCATTCACATGTGTCAGAGTCTGTTCCCAGACCGATTGCTGAGCCTTCGGACCTTCGGACCTTTGGGGCTGAATCCCTGACCACCATATTGCACCTATTCATACCTCATGTTTGATCTTCCCCTTCATAGCTTACCACCCTGACTTCAGTCATCACAGTCCCCAATCCCCAATCCCCTGTCACGATCACAATTTGGACATTACATTCATATCGTCCTCATTCTGAACAAATCCTTCCAAAGCATTTTGTCCGAAGTCCGAAGCAACATTCCCACACTCCCATCACTTTCATCCCACAACTCTTTTATCTATTACTTTGACTCAAACACTCCATCTATTGAAACAATTCTTGTGAAACAATCATGGTCAGGTCCAATCATATTCTTTTTTTTAGAAAAGAACCACCCTGACTATCCCCATCACTATCCCCATCTTTCACCATAAAATTATGGATTGAGTTATTCATATTCACTCAAAGCTTGCGATGACATGCCATATCATCAGGCTTAATGATATGAATGTTCTAGACTCTCATAATTACCCTCCGAAAGATTTAGGCATGGCTATCCCTACCCGAAGAGCCACGCGATTTGGAAACATGTTTCAGGAGTTGGTGATGGTCTATTATCCTTTTCTTCATTCACAATTTTCCTTCCATCCTTGTTCTTTGTTCTCTATGGCCTTTAATTAGTATACATGTACCTTGTTTACTCTCCGATCCTCACGGACTCATTCCCATTCGCTCTCTCTTCAGAAGTCTTCGGTATATAGCTAAACACATTCACATGTATGTTCCCTAGTTCAATTATTGTATGTCAACTTGATTCTTCTACTCACACTTGCCAACTCGTCCTCAACTCACCTTAAAACAACAACTTCATATCTTTTGAGTAAGCACTCCAATTCCATTTTGATTAGTTAAATCCACTTCAATGAATGTAAGATCATTGGCTGTGATCGACATGGACTGCCAAGCTCATTCGATCTATGAGATAGAATCCTTTCGGAACATCTATCTCTTCGGAACTATGCATGTCATTCGCAGATGTTCCAAAAGCCATTCACTTTTACTGTAGGATTTCCATTCACTTTCCACAACCATTCCATCATCATTAGGAATATTTCTGAACAGATTCACTAACCCAACATTTATCTATATCTTTTATCACTGATATTTGGATTCTGACACCCCTCATATATAAGCTACTTGTTCATGTACATGAAAGCCAGTTCTGATATCGACTAAGATACCTAATATACTCTTATATCTTAATCCTTATGCTCCCTTGTCCCCTTTGCTAAAGGTCACGCCCAAACCTCAGGTGACCTTGGGCCTTGTCTGAAATAAGGGACAGGACTCTGAGCTGGCACAGCATATAAGCTGAAGCCAAGTCCCATTCAACTCTTTGTCAGAATTCAATTATCAAAGATAAATGTTATAGATAAATGTAGTGTTAGTAGTAACGTTCAAAAATGTTTCTATCTTTATGGAATGATATTTGAAAGGGAATAGGAATCCTACAGTAAAAGCAAATGGCTTTTGGAATGTTTGCGAAAAAGTGCATAGTTCCGAAGAAAGAGATATTCTGAAAGGATTCTCTCTCGTGGATTGAATGAACTTCACAGTCCATGTTGATCACAGCCAAAGGTCTCACATTCTTTTGAAGTGTGTTTAAACCAATATAGATAAGTTTAGAGTACTCACTCCAATGTAGAGTTGTAGTTCAAGTGTGGTTCACGATGATTTGACAAGTTGGAGTAGGACAATCAAGTAGACATGCAATAATTGAACTAAGGAATATACATGCAAATGTGTTTAGCTATATACTGAAGGGTTCAGAAGAGAGAGCGAATGGGAAAGAGTCTGTGAGGATTGGAAAGTAGCTAAGGTACATGTATACTAATTAAATGCCATAGAAAACAAAGAACAAGGATAGAAGGAAAATTGTGAATGAAGAAAAAGATAACAGACTAACAACAACTCCTGAAATATGTTTCCGAATCGCGTGGCTCTTTGGGTAGGGATAGCCATGCATAAATCTTTCAGAGGGTAATTATGAGAGTCTAGAATGTTCATATCATTGAGCTTGATGATATGGCATGTCATCGCAAGCTTTGAGAGAATATGAATAACTCAATCAATAAGTTTTATGGTGAAAGATGGGGATAGTGATGGGGATAGTCAGGGTGGTTGTTTTCTAAAAAAAAAAGAATATGATTGGACCTGACCAATGATTGTTTCACTAGATGGAGTGTTTGAGCCGAAGTGATGGATGAAAGAGTTGTTGGAGGAAGGTGATGAAAGTATGGGGATGTTGCTTTGGAGTTTGGACAAAAAATGCTTCTGAAGGATTGCTTCGGAACAAGGATGATATGAATGGGATGTCCCATTTGTGATCATGACACTCGTTCGCCAAGCCTCGGCCCTCCTTGGTGTCACGATCACGGTTTACGATTTGTTCCTCCATCCGAACCGTCCGAACCATTCGAACCATCCGAACATCACATTTCCGAATCCACTCTTCGGAACCCGC